>QVNV01013729.1:0-212156 GCA_014825455.1 Pseudomyrmex pallidus | reverse complement strand
ATCTTTATATTTCTATAGTATCTACATATCCATAGAATATCATTAAGATATTTACAAAAGGCACTTTTACCCTGCTTATTCCCCTATGGTCTTTATCTCGAAATAGGGAAGTCCGCGACAACAATAATAACATCGCTGTAAAATCCGAATTAAGAGTCTTACAACAAAAGGCTTTTCAGTATTTTATTATCTATCGAGAAAGCGACGTCATCTGACGGTTAAAAAGTTATTGCGATATTACAAATATAAAAATCAATTTTTACAAATGTTTATTTTTCTCGGTTCTCGGTTTCTCGTAGCCGATAGGATATATACTTTTTGACTCGCTTCGACTCCTCCGTGCGATGTGGTTACGAGCGCGAGAGTCAAGGCTCTCGGTTTCAGGACCACCGGTCGTGTACGACCGGCAACGTTATCCACACAGCCCGCATGTACAGCACGCGTATCGGCTCGGAGAAAATGTGCCAACGAGAAAACGAACAAACGACCGAACGAGAAAGGGAGAGCAAGTACAGAGGTAGAAGACGCTGGAGAACGGCGAGCCCGAGAAGTTGTATATCTCGATCTCTTTCTCTCGCTTCTCGAGGCTCTCTTTTATGTGCCTCGCTCGCAAAACCAGCGTGGCATAGTGAAACGTGACGTCATCGATCGGACATTCCAGCGTTGCTTTACAACATGTTCGTACTCCTCGCGCCATCGCGAGAGAATTCTAGGAATGTTCATCGGTGTCAGAGCGGAAACAATGCCGAAACAATTGGGTCACACGATTAAAAGTGTACGCTTTCGCTTTTAATCGGTAAGGAAAACGGCTTCAGGAAGACGCAAATGTGAACGAAGCCATAGATTAAATGATTAATGAATAAAGATGTGAGCTAATTATTTCGATTTTGTATTCATTGACGAAAACGCTTCGATTAGCTCTCTGTGTCTATATGCACATACATGTACATAATTATGTATCTTATACTTTTGGATAAATATAAAAAAGAGAGAGAAAAACGCTTGTGGAATAGTCGAGATAATGAAAACATCTCTTTTGCAGACATATTCTGGCCTCTTCTGCGTCGTAGTAAATCCCTACAAGAGACTGCCAATATACACAGAAAAGATCATGGAGAGGTACAAAGGCATCAAGAGACACGAGGTGCCGCCGCACGTTTTTGCTATTACCGATACGGCTTATCGTTCAATGTTGCAAGGTAAAAATATGAGACATTTTTCTTAACATACAAAGAGTCTATTATTAACTAGCGAATATGTTAAATTCTGATATTTAAAAGAAATGCGACAAAAACATTTTTTATTGAAATTGTAAGAATGAATATTTATTTTACGTTCACAAAAAAAATTGAAAGAATTTACATCTATTTATTTATTAATGTTTGTGCAAAAGTTATCGCTATTTTGTATTTGCAGATCGCGAGGACCAGTCGATTTTGTGCACTGGCGAGTCCGGAGCCGGCAAAACCGAAAACACGAAGAAAGTGATTCAATATTTGGCCTACGTGGCCGCGTCGAAACCCAAGTCCAACGCGGTAAGTTAACGCGCTCGTCATCGATTAATGGCAGCGGTTTTTCCGCCGCGCGGCGAATCCATTGTAACCTCACGTATACGCGCTCGACCGGCGAAGACACGCGCTCTCGCGATGAATTGAACCGCCCGCAGTTTATACGAGCCATTTAACCTCTCCGATACTCCGCAAGAAATCTCGTTCCCGTAAACACAAACGCTAATTCTTGACAGTTTCCTGAAGCGTGCGCGCGAGCGAGCGAGCGAGCGATTCTCAATCTCGCGTGTAAAAAGATGCGTTTTTATTGAATATCAGAAAAACGATTGCGATCCACATCAGGCAATTGTGGTCACACATGCAGATAAGCGTCTCCTAACGATCAATGTCGTAAAGTTAATGACCAGTCAATGATCAAACGGACACAATAACAACATAACAAGAAACCGCCACAAATGATGCGTTACGCAGTAAATAGATTTAATCGCAAGGGAGTGTCGCGATGGTGTACGATTACAATGGGTCGGCCATGAGCGTGTTTAGCCAATTATTTGGCGCGATCTTTGTTCTTCTCGGACGCGTCGTGAAACATTATTCCACGGGTTTTAAGTGAAGCAACAGCAGAAAGATCAGATTACGTTGGTTAATGTACGATGACTAAAAATGTCGAAATCTCGATCGAGTTGAGACGAGTGCTTACCGCAAAATCGCGTTGGTTTTCTTCTTTTTTTTTTTTAAACGCGCTTTATCTCCGGAAGTTTAAACTCGGTTCGCGGTGTCTTTTTTTGTTGACAATATCTCGAAATATCACGCGAATTTCTTGCGCGGTATTAACGAATTACAATGTTATCGTGATATCGTGATTCGCTCAATTTGAATAAAAAAATGGCACGTGTGTGTGTCTCGGCTTTGAATGATAAATTGATGGTTCTCCCTGTTTAAAGAGATGTGAGAACCGGACGGAGAAAGACGGAGCTTGAGAATTTGTTAAATATTTGTTGAAGAGTCAAGTGTACGAGATTGTTTGAGAGCCTCTGCCGTGCAAGTTCGTGTACAGTGGCTTCTTTGTTCTCGCGTTTCGCCGGGATACTCGAAGAGTATAATCCGAACCATCGCGCGCGAAGCGCAACGTTATTAATAAATCGAAAAAGATGCACCGAGATGTTTTTTTTTAAAAAAAAAAAAAAAAAAAAGAAAAAGAACTACATCTCGAAAGAGCTGGTAACATTCATTTTTCAATCTCGTCTACTCTTGTGTTCCGATCCTCGCAACGTCGCGTTTTTGTATATTTTATAAGTCATCATCCTGTATATGACTAATTTTAGCGTCTCCACACACGTGAATCAGATAAATTTGAGATAACTAAACGATGACCGCGTATGTTGAACGTAAACAAATGTGTAATTTAATTTCTTGCGGGCGTAGTAAAGACAGAGATTGAGAGTTCTTTCGTAAAAACGGAGAAACGGTTTTTGTAAAACCCTTCAAGTAATCGATTTTGCGAAATGAATAGCGGAAACGATTTTTTGCACTGTCAGTTCCAAGCACGCAATGACCGAAAAACGCAAGAAATAGCTCAACAAAAAGAGGGGAGGAGACCTTTTAAATCCTTTCGAAGATTCGCCTGAATCGCGAACTTCTCCTTCCACTCGATCGAAGGTCGCCTCTCAAGAAAAAAAGAGAGAGAGAGAGAGAGCCTTAACACATTTTCGATTACCATAAGTCGCGTTACGACTCATGCGGGGCTGGGCGCTTGTTTATACGGTGATTAAGTCCAATCGATCTGTATTGCGTCGCGTTGCTCTCTGCGACAGCTCGAGAAAGACGGACGAAGAATCAGTCGGCGCGCTCTTCGAAGGACCTCTCCTTATCCAGACAAACGATCCACTTATCAGACCGAGTCTCTTTCTGATTCTCTTGAGTCACGCGAGTCGACTTGTCCACGCGTGACTCATCTCGCGCAGAATCTAAGCACATCTCGGTTTATTTACCATAAAAAAATGGCCTGTATGTTGCAAAACCATCGCGTTTTATTCCAGGCTACACATGCGGAGAGATACTTGGAAACACTTTTTATTTTATTCAGTGAGCGACAATTTGACGAATCTCATTTCTTCTTCAAAATTTCTTATCTTTTATTTTTTTTTTTCTCAATCACTTATTCGTAATTTAGACTTCAATATTTGTGACGAGAAGACACGCGCGTCTAAAATATTTTGTTTTTTTTTTGCTGTATTCTGACACAACATTTCTTTCTCTCTGAATATTTTCGAAGAACAAATTAATTTCGTCACAGAGCAGTGTTTGCTGATTGTTGCGCTTCATTGTAGTTACGCAATTGGTGGAAACTAAATCTCTGCAGATTGAATAGAAGTTGTAATCGACGCGATTAATCGAAATTATTCTGACGTTACGTATCTGAGTGTTTTTTTTTCTTTTTTTTATTAGCGAGGGGTTTATTAGATCAGTCAGTATATGTGTATATATGGCATGTAGATGTATAAAGTATATATTTATTGATGGCCGCGGTGTATAATCTAATATTTTGTACAGTAAATCGAAAGAGAAAAGTTGTAGTAAATAACATGGAAGTTGGTTAGTAGAATGGTGATAAAAGACACGTTTAATGAATTTGTAATTGCTTTCACTTTCTACAGGAAACTCAATTTAACATCGAATGTTGCGCACACACGGATTTCCAATAAGTTGAGGAAAATACTGCACGGAAAATACCGGTTTTGACATTTTATTCTATCTCACGTTTCTGAGAAGTTAATTAATTTTTTTTTTAATCTAAGACAGTTTTCAATCTTGTTTACAACTAAATGTAACAATTGCTATTTTAATTACAATTGCGTTTAACGTGTCTTTTGAAAATTGCACTTGGATCTGTTAAACAATTGCTCGTTTCGTTGAGAATTCGGTTGTGTACGATCTGACCTTTTTCAGCGTATCAGATTTCTTCTTAATGCTCCTTCTTGAAAAAAAAAAAAAAAAAAAAAGTCTGTAAAACGAGAACACTCGCCTACGGTACGACTGCATGCTATTGCATCGGCTGCATTATCGTCTTACTTTTGTTCACAGCCAGCACATTCCTGATCGTTTCGCATGCACAAGAGCAAATAAGCTCGCTTGTTTCGCCGAGTCGCCAGCACGGACGTTTCCAATACACCGTTCGTTTTTGATTCGGAGCATTTACTCTTCTTATTACTTTCGAGCAACACAGAGTACACACAGATTGTCCCGCAATTGTTCCGAAAGTATCTTTTCATGTCTCCGGTTTCTCGGATATGATTGTGTGGTTTATAATTACTTTCTAAACGAAAACTCTTACCGCAGTAATCTGTCGTCTATATTTGCAACTCTTTATTCGGCTTTCGTATTTGATCTCACGAACAAAAGTTGTTCAGATTAAAGAATTACAGTTTGCTCAAAATTAATTAGGGAGAAACATGGAACATAATTATTTTATTATAAAATCTCTTGTATTTTCTGTATTTAAATTACTTTCGAATTTGTCGGAAACGCGAAATAAAAAATTCTACATTAAGAATTCTAATACAACGACTTACGCAAATCTGGTTATTTACTGGATTCGTCTTTACTGACAAAAAAAAGCCCGAAAAGATAACAATTATTGATAATAATAAATAATTATTTGCGTTCCAACTACGCGTGTGTAAAATTCGAGTAACTCGTGAGCGTTACCTCGGTCGACCATCGGAACCGGTCGATTCTTCATGTATTTGCCATTCGGTCACACGAACGTAAAGGAATCGCACAGGCCAAGGACAAACGCGCGACTCGAAAGCCATGATAATAATATGGTCGATTCTGAGAGATCTAATGGTGAAAATTCTTTTATTTTCGGTGCTGACTTTTGGCGGCCGCCCATCTAGACTCCGAGCCCGGCATTAATCATAGTAAGTCAACGAAAGAAACAGAGGCCCCGGCACAGGCGACGCCTGCGGCGCGGTGCTTCGTATTATTTTTCCCGCTTGTTCATCCTTTACTAACAGACGTTCTTTGATTTTTCATTCATCCTCAACGACGCACGTACCGAGAGAGAGAGAGAGAGGGAGAGAGAAAAAACACACAAGACATATTTGCCACAATAGTGCGTTTATGTTAAACACACGTTTGAGAATATCCGAAACGTAATATGTAGTAAATAAATGTATAGAGTTTATGTAAGTAAATAAATGTGTAAATTAAATATGTGGATAAAAAAATATACAGACAAAAATATATATAGACAAAAAACAATATAAACAGATAAAATAGATATCTAACAAAAAAAAAAAAAATCATTGCCGATGAAGAATGATTTTGTACATATGTTTTGTACATTAGAGTAATATAACGCTATCTCAATTATTCGCGCTGTAACATATATTAATCATGTTAATCAGGTGGTGGAAACATATATGTCTTTAAAGTAATTTTTCAAGAAGTAGAATAGCAGTAGATAGGAGTAAAAGAAATCATTAATCAATGAATTTAACGTGACAATAAGATAACATCCTCTCGGTACCTGTGCACAATTCTCGCGCCATATGTAATTAATTGTTTCATGTATATTATAAAATATTGTCATCTCTCTCACCTAAGAAACTAATCGTCACGAGCTCGTTGTTGTTAACAAAGATTTGCTTTCTTTTTCTGCTGCTTGCGGATTCAGGGACCTGGAACTGTCACGGAAAAGTTTGCGGTAATTAACGTGAGAAAGGGAGAAAGAAAGTGGGAGGAAACAATATTAACACTGGTGTGGTGTCGTGATAAATGTTTTCATCTACAGCTTGCTTTGTCGTCGATTCGTTGTCGTTTGTTTTTTTTTGTTTTTTTTATCTTTTTAATACAAGTTGTAGTTTTAACACAAGACACAAAAGTTAGAAGTTGGTCGTCGGTGCTTTTTTATACGCGTAATACAAGCTTTTGTAATTGTAATATATTTGATATATGACGCTCTCAGCCGCAAGGATGCGTGAAAAGTTTCGTCACAGAACTTACAAACGAAGAATTGCGTTTGTAACTTTGAATAAAAAAGTCTTTTACAGTTTGAAGTATAACATGGTGACATTACGTTTGAAAAAGTAGAAAGATTGATAATTCTACAACATGTATACGCAGAGACATTTCTTTTGCTCTCCATAGAACCACTTGTTTTCTAATAAAGACTGACGTTGGTGTTGTTTTGTCACACGAGACATTGAGACGAAAGTTTTCAAGCTAATTAAGTTCCTCTCAGATAAGTGGAACGAATTGATTTACGTTTTTTTCATATTCAAATGATCTACGTTTCAGAACCAACGATTAAGCTTCGATTTTGTCTTTACGCTTTTATGTCTTCGACATCTATTTTTAAATGGCGATTATTATATCTACTATTTACATATATATGTACCTTACTATATTTTTTATCAGCTATTTTACATATTTAGCGCTATTGTACATACTCAGTGTTAAAATAATAATGTTATCGATCATTTTGGCAATATTTAGAATAATTACTATATTTTATTTCTTATATTTAACATTCTTGTGTGTATATAATTTTGTAAAATGATAATGCGGGGCAGGTTCCTAAAAATTCATAAAATTTATAATATGGTATTTTTTTTTAATTGCTGTCATATGCTTTGCATAAGAGAAAGCAACGTGTTGTTACCATCAATGTTATTATGTTTTGATGCATTTGTGCGACAAGCTATTTATATTTCCCTTAGCGCCATTTTTAAATGTTGAGAGATCATTTGCTTGACAAATATGTATTATTAAATCGTTGAAATTGTTTTCGTCACAGGGTGAGCTCGAGCAACAGCTTCTTCAGGCAAATCCGATTTTAGAAGCTTTTGGCAATGCGAAAACAGTGAAGAACGATAATTCGTCTCGCTTCGTAAGTTTGTATAAGTTTCTTAGTAGTTGTAGTAACTTTTAGTTTTAACAAAACTTTTAGCTTTAACGCAATTTTGACACATCGTTAGTAGTTGTAACTTTTTAGTTTTAACAAAAAACAAACTTTTAACTTCAACGCAATTGGGACACTTTGTACATGTTGCAGGGTAAATTTATAAGAATAAATTTCGACGCATCTGGTTACATAGCTGGCGCAAATATCGAGACATATCTGTTAGAAAAATCCAGAGCCATACGGCAAGCGAAAGATGAACGAACTTTTCACATATTCTATCAACTGTTAGCGGGTGCCTCGCCGGAACAAAAGAGTGAGTTGTTACACACATTGATCACACTCAAACAGATCACTAATTGTGTGTTTATTATTTCGTTAATTTTGTTCTCACTTTGACATTTTTTTCAGAGGAATTTATATTGGAAGATCCGAAGCACTACCCTTTCCTGTCAAACGGAGCTCTGCCAGTCCCCGGCGTTGACGATACCGCCGAGTTTTTCTCGACAGTAAAATCGATGCACATCATGGGCATGACCAACGAGGATTTCTCTTCCATTTTCCGTATCGTTTCCGCCGTGATGTTGTTCGGATCGATGCAGTTCCGTCAGGAGCGAAATTCTGATCAAGCAACGTTACCTGACAATACAGTGGCGCAGAAGATCTCTCATTTGTTAGGTCTGAGCGTAACAGAAATGACAAAGGCTTTCTTAAAGCCGCGCATTAAAGTCGGTCGCGATTTCGTGACAAAAGCGCAAACGAAGGAGCAAGTGGAATTCGCCGTGGAGGCGATTTCGAAGGCCTGCTACGAGAGAATGTTCCGTTGGTTGGTGAACAGAATCAACAGATCCCTGGACAGAACAAAGAGACAGGGTGCAAGTTTTATTGGTATACTCGATATGGCTGGTTTTGAGATATTCGAGTTAAACTCCTTCGAGCAGCTGTGCATCAATTACACAAACGAGAAACTGCAACAATTGTTCAATCACACGATGTTCATTTTGGAGCAGGAAGAATATCAGCGTGAAGGTATCGAGTGGAAGTTTATTGATTTCGGTTTGGATTTACAACCGACTATTGATCTGATCGATAAACCAATGGGTATTATGGCGCTTCTTGATGAAGAATGTTGGTTCCCCAAAGCAACAGACAAAACGTTTGTTGAAAAGCTAGTGGGCGCTCACAGCGTTCATCCTAAGTTTATGAAGACCGACTTCCGCGGTGTGGCCGATTTCGCAATCATTCACTACGCCGGCAAGGTAGATTATTCCGCCGCCAAGTGGTTGATGAAGAATATGGATCCATTGAACGAGAATGTTGTCAGTCTGCTACAAGCCTCGCAAGATCCGTTTGTGTGCCACATCTGGAAGGACGCCGAGATCGTTGGCATGGCACAGCAAGCGCTCACGGACACTCAGTTTGGTGCGAGAACGAGAAAAGGCATGTTCAGAACGGTTTCGCAACTGTATAAGGAACAGCTGGCCAAGTTGATGGAGACGCTGCGCAACACGAATCCAAACTTTGTCAGATGTATAATTCCGAATCATGAGAAGAGAGCCGGTAAAATTGACGCTCCGCTCGTATTGGACCAGTTGCGGTGTAACGGAGTGTTGGAAGGTATCCGTATCTGCCGGCAAGGCTTTCCGAACAGAATACCGTTCCAAGAATTTAGGCAGCGTTATGAGCTTCTTACTCCAAATGCCATTCCCAAGGGATTTATGGATGGGAAGAAGGCTTGTGAAAAGATGGCACGTATCTTTTTTGTATTGTATGCAATTTTATATTACATTATATAATTTAATTTTATATAAACAAATTTAATGTTAAAATAAACTTTTATTATAGATTCAAGCATTGGAGTTGGATCCGAATCTTTACCGCGTTGGACAATCCAAGATCTTCTTCCGTGCTGGAGTGTTGGCACATCTCGAGGAAGAGAGAGACTACAAAATTACGGATATAATAGTCAATTTCCAGGCTTTCTGCCGTGGATTTTTGGCTAGACGTAATTATCAGAAACGTCTGCAGCAACTTAACGCAATTCGCATTATTCAGAGAAACTGCGCGGCTTACCTGAAGCTACGCAATTGGCAATGGTGGCGACTGTATACAAAAGTAAAACCTTTGCTGGAAGTCACCAAGCAAGAGGAAAAGCTCACGCAGAAGGAAGATGAATTAAAGCAGCTTCGTGACAAGTTAGATCTACAGCTGCGTTTAGCTCAGGAATACGAACGCAAATATCAGTTGTCGATGGAAGAGAAAACCATGTTGGCCGAGCAACTGCAAGCGGAAGTCGAGCTCTGTGCGGAAGCCGAGGAGAGTCGAGCTAGGCTGGCCGCGAGGAAGCAAGAACAGGAAGAAGTTTTGCACGATATGGAAGCGCGTCTTGAAGAAGAAGAAGAGCGAAGCGCTGCATTGACTCAAGAAAAAAAGAAGTTACAATTGAATATTAGTGATTTGGAAGAGCAATTAGAAGAAGAAGAAGCTGCCAGGCAGAAACTCCAATTAGAAAAGGTCCAATGCGACGCAAAAATCAAGAAATTGGAGGAAGATCTCGCTCTCTCGGAAGATACAAATCAAAAATTACTGAAAGAGAAGAAAATTCTTGAAGAGCGCTCCAACGATCTTTCACAAACTTTGGCGGAAGAAGAAGAGAAAGCAAAACACTTATCAAAATTGAAAGCCAAGCACGAAGCTACAATAGCTGAACTTGAAGAAAGGCTTCTCAAAGATCATCAGCAACGGCAAGAAGTAGATAGATCCAAGAGAAAGGTCGAGACTGAGGTTTCGGATCTGAAGGAGCAATTGGCCGAGAGGAAAACGCAAGTCGAAGAACTGCAACTCCAACTTGGCAAACGTGAGGAAGAACTCAATCAAATCATGACAAAGATGGATGAGGAAGGTGCTGCAAAGGTTCAAGCTCAGAAGGCGCTCAGAGAATTAGAATCACAATTGGCTGAACTTCAGGAAGATTTGGAGGCCGAAAAGGCAGCCAGAGGAAAAGCAGAGAAACAGAAGCGCGATCTGAACGAAGAACTCGAGGCGCTGAAGAACGAATTGTTGGATTCTTTGGACACTACTGCTGCTCAACAGGAGTTGAGAAGCAAGCGAGAACAAGAACTTGCGACATTGAAGAAGAATCTTGAAGAAGAGACGTCACAACACGAAGCCACGCTCGCCGATATGCGTCACAAACACACACAAGAATTGACTGCTCTGAACGAACAGATGGACGCCTTGAAAAAGACAAAAGCAGCTCTAGAGAAGGCGAAAGGATCTTTGGAAGCCGAAAATGCTGATTTAGCTACCGAATTAAGATCAGTCAGTGCGAGCAGACAAGAATCCGATCGTCGTCGTAAACAGGCAGAGCAACAGCTGGCAGAAATTAATGCAAAACTAGCCGAAGTAGAGAGAAATAAACAGGAACTGTTTGAGAAGGTGACGAAATTGCAACAAGAGGCGGAGAACGTAATGCAGCAATTGGAACATGCTGAACTGAAAGCATCTGCGGCCTTGAAAGCATCGGCTACTTGCGAGTCTCAATTCACCGAGCTTCAACAGCAATTGGAAGAGGAAACCCGGCAGAAACTGGCTCTCAGTTCGAAGCTGCGTGCATTGGAGAGTGAAAAGGAAAGCCTGCATGACCAACTCGAAGAGGAGGAGGAAGCAAAGCGTGCCTTGGACAAGCAAGTGTTGAGTTTGAACATGCAATTAGCCGAAGCCAAGAAACGTGCCGAAGAAGAAGCAGAAGCGACTGCTGCTTTAGAAGAGGCCAGAAAGCGTTGTATGAAAGATATCGAGGCTCTTCAGCGGCAAGTTGAGGAATTACAGGCAGCCAATGACAAACTAGATAAATCGAAGAAGAAAATTCAGGCGGAATTGGAGGATAGCATCATCGAACTGGAGGTTCAGCGAGCAAAAGTTCTCGAATTAGAGAAGAAGCAGAAGAACTTTGACAAGATGCTGGCCGAAGAAAAGGCCGTATCTGAGCAATACGCGGAGCAACGAGATGCTGCGGAGAGAGAAGCACGTGAGAAGGAGACAAGAGTATTGTCGTTGACTCGCGAATTGGACGAACTTAACGAGAAAGTTGAAGAACTAGAACGAAGCCGTCGAGGCCTACAATCGGAACTGGACGAGTTGGTTAACAATCAAGGTACCGCTGACAAGAATGTCCACGAGTTGGAAAAAGCGAAACGTGCGCTGGAACAACAACTGGACGAACAGAAATCGCAAGTGGAAGAATTAGAGGACGAGCTTCAATTCACGGAAGATGCCAAACTGCGGTTGGAGGTAAACATGCAAGCATTGCGCGCACAGTTCGAACGTGATCTCCAAACGAAGGAAGAGCAAGCGGAAGAGAAGCGTCGAGGATTGGTGAAGCAGCTTCGTGATCTCGAAGCGGAACTCGAGGACGAGAGGAAACAACGCGCTGCTGCTATCGCGGCGCGTAAAAAGATGGAAGCAGATTACAAGGATATAGAACAACAGCTGGAAATGCATAATAAAGTAAAAGAAGACGCGCTTAAACAACTGAAGAAGCTTCAAGCACAGATTAAGGATTGCACCAGAGAGACGGAGGAAGCTAGGGCCGCTAGAGACGAGCTAGCAGCTGCTTCTAAAGAAACCGAGAGGAAAGTTAAGAGCTTAGAGGCCGATTTGTTACAGTTGACGGAAGATCTCGCCAGCAGTGAACGTGCCAGAAGAACCGCCGAAAATGAAAGAGATGAGCTGCAAGAAGAAGTCAACAACAACGCTAACAAAGGTACCTTAATGTTAGACGAGAAACGCAGGCTCGAGGCGAGAATCGCTACTCTGGAGGAGGAATTAGAAGAAGAGCAATCGAATGCCGAAATCGTGATGGATCGTGCCAGGAAGAGCCAGATCATAATCGAGCAATTGACAGCAGATTTGGCGACCGAGCGATCCACCACACAAAAATTGGAATCACACAAGATGCTGTTGGAAAGACAAAACAAAGAGCTCAAAGCCAAGTTGACAGAGCTAGAAACTGCGCAACGTGCCAAAACTAAGGCCACGATACAACAGTTGGAGTCCAAGATCAATAATCTCGACGAGCAACTTGAGACCGAAGCTAAGGAAAGATTCGCTCAACAAAAGATCAATCGTAAACTGGAAAAGAAATTGAAGGAATTGGGTCTACAGTTGGATGACGAGAGACGAAACTCCGATCAATATAAAGAACAAGCAGAGAAAGTCAATGCCAGGATGAAGGCGTTGAAGAGACAGTTGGATGAGGCAGAAGAGGAGATCAGTAGGCACAAGACCATGAAGCGGAAAGCGCAGAGAGAAATGGACGACATGATTGAATCTCACGAAGAGCTCACGCGGGAACTAACACATCTAAAGAACAAATTAAGGTAATTTGTTTCTTATCTCCACTTTTAAACATGACAGAGAGAAAAAAAGCAAAAATGCGAATAAATTTCGGGTATAAAAGAGTTTAATGTTTGGAGGATAATTTTAGAAATAGCGAAAGAGAGGATACTACTGGTCTCGATTTATTTACATGTATTACATGTATGTTCTTTTATGTTACACTTTTTAGGCCGTACGTATCTGTAACCTTAGGCGAACGTAATGAGGCAGTATTAAAGTAGTGTTTTATCTTTGAAGGAAGTGATCAACTTCTGACATGTGTAGGTGTCAAGAGAGAAAAAACGATTGGTATCCTACCTGAGAGAGTTTTTTGCTAGGAAACAATCCCATTACTGTCCCCAGTGTGCTACAGTGAGTTAAACGAGCTCTTTTGGTTAATTTGAAACCGCTAACCCCGAAAGTAATAATCAACTTGGACTACTACCTTGTGTGATACCAACATGTGTACTTCACCTCTGGCATCCCTATGAATGCAGTTGTTTGCGAATGTGTTTTTCTTTATTTTAAACGTTTGTTCGCAGTACATACCATTGGTCAATAATTCGACAATGTGCTTTCTAGGAAATATTAGCCTTCAATTCGAATAAATACATTATTTTTTTATTTTTTTTTTTTAAGAAACGTACGATTGATCGTATGTGGTTTTCCAACGATTACACACACGTAATTCGACAACAAACGTATCACCTAATTAACGCAATGTGTGATCTGTTTAAAGGCGCGGTGGTCCTCCGATAAGTCTGAGCTCCACGAGGCTGAAACGCGGTTCTGTACAGACCGGTGGCTCGGGCGACGACTCGACGACGCAGGACGAAAGCATCGACGGCGAAGAGAATGCCAATTGAGTAACGGAATCGGTTCAATGTGCTCTCGAACCTCTGTGAATTCTGTACATACGTGTGTCGAGAAGGTGTTGGCCTTTTATTTTGTTCGATTCGGCGCGTAACGCGGACTAAACTAACATCTCGCGTTAAACAAGTACGAGACTTAGTTTCAAAATCAAAAGTTTGTCCCGACAATATCCCGCGGCTCTTCCGGGCTTAGAAGTGTCGCAATGAGATAAATAACCGAAAGAGAAAGAGAGAGAGAGAAAGTTCAGTTCACGTTGATACAGCGCCGACGATTCAAGAGCAAGAGAGGCACAGAGCGCGAAATAGCGAAAAAAAAACCGTAAATAATTGAATAAAGGACTTTTGATACACATTTTATATAGAACGAACGCGAACGTTAATCACATTTTACATATTATATATATAAATATATATATAAAGAAAGAGTGTGATAGACAGAAGAGAGTGAGAGGGAGAGAAGGTAGGATAAAAATAAAATTTTGGAAAAGGAAACTTAATCATGATAAATTTATTGTAAACTTATTTAAGGAAACTTAAGAAGTAAAAAGAACGAGAGACGCGCGCGCGCGTTTTATTTTGATTCCGGCTCTCGCTTGATTTTCTCGAGCTGTCGGACCAATCCAGGACTTGCGAGATCCAGTGGGGTCTTTTTCTCTTTGTTGGTGATCGTCATGTCCGCTCCGTGCTCCACCAGCAGTTTCGCCTCTTCCTCGCGGTTCTCCTCGCAAGCGAGATGCAACGACGTGTTACCGTACGCGTCCCTTTTATCTGAAGAAAAAAAACCACGGATGCATGAAAATTGCGCACGTACGTCTAAGAAGAGCAAGCGAACCTTTGTACTTCTCTAGGTTATATAATCGAAAATATTTATATAAATATACATAGATTATATATTTGATATTTTATATATTATTATATGCTGCGCAACATATGCAAGAGAGAGAGAGAGAGCAATGCTGCATTTCAATAATACATAAAAACTCTTCTACCTAGAAACGTTACCTATGTTCAACTTCTTCCCATATTCAAGGAGAAGCTTCACAATAGCGTTATTGCCTTTCGATGCGGATCTGTGCAGCGGTGTGGCACCTCGCTTGTCCGCGATATTGACATCGGCACCTTTGTCAAGCAACGACTCGCAGATGGAGACCCAGTTCTTCGATGCGGCGTACTGCAACGCCGAGTGACCGTTGTCCGTCGTTGCGTTCACGTCTGCTCCTTCGGTCAGCAACGTGTTAACAACCTTCTCACGGCCGGCGGACGCCGCCAAAATCAGCGGAGTCATGTCTGTCTGCGTGAATCGAACGGCGCAAAAAAAAACAGATCATTGAAAAACATTTTGATGAATGAACGTATGAAGGAGTTACGAGCCGGCACGACGAACATAATGAAAGTCTCAGTGATTATGTGACGTGCGTTACGCGTGAGAAAAATAGGATTTATATGCAAGAAAGAGAAATGTAACGCAATATGCGATGCATTTTGGATGCATTTTCGCTTTATACTTATTTTCGTATAAGTTTTTTCTTATTAAAAAAAAAAAAAATTGATCTATGGAAAAATAATATAATTATTATGTATAATGAAACGTGTACGTATTATTAAGAATCCATCTTTCTTTAGATAGGATGTTTCTAGATAGTTTTTGGAACGACGTAGCAAGAAAGAGTTTTGCTGAAACAGCAGCTTCATGAAGCTACAATGTGACATCTTGTTTGAGATTGCGTTATTACTAAAAACAAAAAAAGTGAGACTAGTTTTGTAGATTCACAAAATAAATACAAGAGAAATCAATTGCAGAAATCAATTGCAGGCATAAGATGTGAAATATATTGTGTATCATATTGTGTATCTTGTTTTCTCATAGTTAAAGTTAGTTAATTCAATTGCATGAAATTCTATTTGGAATAAAATCAAGTTGGACTTGGATCTGACTTTACTGAACAGAGACGAAAAGAAGTGAGAGAATTTTTGAAAGTGACAACTCTTATTAATCTGATACAAAATAGAACTGGCGTGAGAGTTGAAATACTTGAATTGACATATTTTACGTATCATTCGTCTATGTTTAAGTGTAGAATATGTATAATTTATGTATCGCGCGTTTTTCTTCTTTTGTGGCGACTTCTCAGTTATTATGTAGTTGTTAACTAATTTGTGCGACTGATAAAGTCTCAACTTAGAGTTCGAAACGTCTTGTTTTAACCGATGTGTTATATCTTTATTGTTACGTAAATGTATTTCACATCTTATTTATGCTTGCAATTGTGATTGACCTTATATTTAAACGTTAAACAAGTTAAATTCGCAAATTTAAAGATACAGACCTTATATGGATATAGACTGCTTGATTGATTGAAATTTACTTTTCTCGCTAATTGCCACTGATAATAGATGACATATTTTGAAATTAAGATTAATTCGGTCGTGTGAGCCTATGTGCGAAATATAGATTTTATTTTATTTGAAACGTGTAAACTAATACACGTAATAATTTAACTTTTAAAAAATTTATTCTAAGATGCTTGCTTTGCATCACATATAAATGAAATATCCAATTTACTCTTCCATTTTGCAAATTAAAAAAATCTTAAATTTATTTCTCTGTGAAAATTAAAATTGCGAAAAAGACAACCTTGGCCAAGGGTCGAACCCGGACCTCCCGTAATTCTTCCACGCAGGCGCCTTTTTAATTCGACGATTTTGAAATATTTTTACAAAAAACGTACACTTTTGTACAGATATACAAATATCTTTGTATGTTATTTACTTGTGTATTGCGAAAATATGTAGTTTATTATATAAATATAGAATTTTTTTAGAACGACAGAGGAGTTCAACGATTAATGCAAGATATATTTAAAAAGAACACGATATTTCCTAGAATGTTTGATAAGTAAACTCAATTCTGTACTTGCGTAAAACCGATTTGTAAAATTCAACATAAAATTCTTCGTTGCAGCGCGCGAATGAGTCGATCAGCTGTTTCTCAATTGTTTTGTCTGACAATGAGATGAATTTCTTCCGAGAATTTTGATGGATTTTTTGTTCTCGGAAGTTTGTTTATTAGAATAGCGCACATAAAAATAAACTATTGTCTTACGTCGTCTCTAGGATCCACCGGTACGTGAAGGGACAACAAATGTTTGACTAGATCGTCGTGACCTCCCAGAGCTGCCCAGTGTATCAACATTCTGCCATTCTACGAGGAAGAAGAAACACATCACAGTTTCGTGCAAATATGTGCGATACGAACGATGGAAAATAGTTTCACAAAATACAAAATGTTACAAACGCTGTCTGTTTGCGTCTTCAATTTCTCGTTTTCGTTCAACAGGATCTTTACGGCCGCGGTTTTGCCGCGATATGCCATATCATACACCGACTCTTCTTGCGACATTTTTTTCTCTGTAAATTGCGACTGAAATTTCTAGCACCAAGATGTGTTTCGCGTGAACTATGCGTTGTTTTTCGTGCGTTTTGAATAATCGCGATTAGAGAGATCGACAAGTAATCGCCGATCCGCTCTGTCTCTGTCATCGATAGTGACTGACAGTGACTGTCAAAAATTTCTGCACACAACACACGAGTTGCGGTGCACGTGCAACACGACAGAAGCAGTCAGCCAATCCTGTTATACTATCATCGGTCACATATCTGTTATTCCTGAAAAAGCGAGTAGCTGATTGGTTATCGTGTGAATTACAGATTATTTTCTAGAAGAGGCGCGAGAGTCTGGGAGCAAAAGGAGCAACTTACCCTCCACCGTCAGTAGCGCCTAGCGCCAATAAAAAGTCTTTTCGATTAAGGGCCATCGCACACAAAATGACAGCTGCATATGCACGAGTCCATTTGGACCAATAAGCATCTAGCATAGTGTTACGTAAATCACTATGGCGACGTTCTGCGAAAGCCGTCAACAATGTTTTTTTTTTTTATTCGCACACGTAACGTGCTTTTTGGAATAAATAAAAACACAATGAATTTTTGTGAAAAATTTATTGTTATATATCAAATAATGTTATGTATCTTATTACATTCGAGGTAGCAAAGACCATTTGGTGCTTAAACAAACAAATTTGTAATGAACGATACGATACAACTTAAACAATTACATTTAACACATAGAAAAATATATAGGTAACATTTAGTAAGTAATCACAGAATGATAAAATAAAAAAAATGCAATTTAACGCATTACAACACAAATCAAATTCACACTGGAGCGAGTATCTAAATAAAATAATGTTAAATAAACAATTGAACCCATAAGAGAAGTATAACTTATATGCGACCTTGAAAGCACCACCGGTTTTTTGTATTATATAATGTTTAATATTTGTATTTGAATTTCATTCTCACCAAGTAACGCACTTTTACCTGAGCCACATCGTATACAATGTATTCGTTATATAATAATGCCGATGTTTTATTATTAAGATTAGCAGGCACACCTGCTCCCAATGGCACTTCAATACCGTCTTCTGTCTTGTAGACATTCTGAGGATCAGGTTGAGTCTGACCGCGACCCAGTGTCGAGTGTTTACCTTTAGGTAGTTTCTCGATGTAGTCCGCCTGATATCTCTCGTACATATTACCCAAGGCGACCTCACAAAGCAGCAACAGACCAGTTGGATTATCGCTGTGCGTACAGCAGTAATTTGCAGACTTGGACACCATATCGGCGAAGTAAATACCCTTGCCAAACATGTAACCCGTAACGGGCGCTTCTGGAGGCGCGATACGCAAACCTTGCGACAATATTCCCGCGAAATTCGTAGTTCTGGACCCGTGCCAGAGCAACTTTCTGTTGGGCAGTTTCTTGAAGGGTTTGTATCTCTGCTCTTCGCCGTATCTCTTGACGACAAACACTTCCTCGATCTCGAGCTCGTATTGCGTGTGAGTAGACGCGTGAGTATTCTTGACATATTTTTCAATCATCTTGTACTCCTCGCTTGTCTTGTCTAATATATCAATATCCGTCTTCAGCTGCTTGTAGTGACTGTCGAGCGGATTCTCTTTCTCGTCAGTCTTGTCATGCAAAAGATTGTACGCAATTTCCATCTCGAGCAACGCGTCCAGCATGTCGCATTTGCTTTTAATCTCATCTGGATTGTCGAGAATTTTTGGTTCAGAAACACCAAAATTATGAGGTATAAGTGTGTAAAATTTATTAGACGCTTCGATCAATGTGAGGCGTTCTAGATTGCTCTTCTTCATTATCTCTTGTAATTCCGTTAAGACTGAATAAGCTTTCTCAATTTGCTTCTTAGACAATTTCCCAAGCGGCATTTTATCCATGTCTAACTCGAACTCCAACATAACTTTCTTCATCTCATTCACATCGAAGATAAGACGCATCAGATCCTGAATTGGTTTCTGCAAGTTACTCTTGATATCAGAATCCAGAGAAACAACTTCTTCATTTCCATCATCTGTATCGATCGGATACATCGCGCCGGGTACCTTAACGAAGTGTTTTCTATTCGCCCAAGTATTGCCAGATTTTTCGAGATACAATTCCTCAAACTGTTGTATACAATCTTCCAGCGGCATTGAATCCAACTTGTTGCCACCTATCGTAGTACCGATTCGGCCCCAACTTCGGTACAAGTAATACTTATCGCGCTTATCGTGCTTCAGAATTTGTATCTTGTAATAACTATTCTTCTTCGACTGTATGTCTGTCAAACCCAGTGTCGCGGTATAATTATTTTTACCGTCTTGATAAATGTGCGCGCAGTCTGCCAAGCCGCTATCAGGATCAACAGCTCCGCCGCCTTTTACTTGCACCTTCACCTTGCCAGAACTCGATTTCTCATATCTGCTTTTGCTTTTGGAAGCGCCTGATTTTGCAATGACAGTAGAAAGTCGGGCATTTATATCTCCACCCCAGCTGGAGATAGTTTTTTTCTTTAAGAGCATGATGGGAGCATCTGTAAATTCTTTTGCTTCCTGTACAAAATCTTCCGTTATTACTTGAATATCGTGAGATTTAACTTCTTCCATTCTTTTGTTCATTTTGTCCACTTCATTCTGATTCGAAATTACAGCAGCCAAGTTTTGATGAATTTTTGTAGTAACAACACCGCCTAACAATAAAATCTCCTTCTTTAAATCTTCCTTATTTTTTTCTGTTTTTCCCAAAATAACAAACTGCATATTCTTCAAAGGATATGGTCTTGCTTGTACTTTTGGTCCATCTGTTTCATCTTCTTTTTTGATAAAGCTTGATGAGGATGGCGCAGTTACTTTAAACACACGTTTTTTCACCTTGGACTTGTACGATCTAAAAGTAAATCACAAGCATTCACACACACATATATATATACAAATTTCAATTTATATTACATTTCTTAACTCATATTATATGAAGGTATTTACTTAATTGGAAACTCTTTCTTCATATCGCTTGGTATTTCACATTTCTTTCTTTTTGGATCTTGGGTAACATACTCGCATTTAGTCCACTCTGATATATTACCAGTACATTTATATCCCAAGCCCGAACTATATATAAGCTGCCCTTTACATTTTGGACAAGGTTCTAGAGCTCCAAAATATAATATATCGGATAACATATTCAAGATCTATATAAAAAAATTGAAATAAATATGACATAAAGAGACATCTTACATAACAAATAATTTAAGTAGGTAAGACATTTAGGTAAAAGTACTAATGATATAACATGAAAATATTTACGTTTGATTCTCCTATTGGAACTTCCTGGCGATTTTTTTCCAATACTGCAATCAATTTGTTTTTTCCAAGACCGGAAATTTTATCTCTTATAGCATATAACTCCTCATTCTGTTTTTTCATCAATTCTAGTTCCTCTTTGTCTTCTGGTTCATCTTTAACCTTTTTTGGAGGAGGTGGTATTTCTCCTTCGGTCATTTTGGGCAGCGCTGTTTTAAGACTTTCCCGATCTTCTTTTGAAAGTTCTTTGGCACCTGGAAGCTCATCTCCTCTTCCGTAATACCCCAGATCTGCTCGTAATTTTGCAAAACACTCTACATGATGCCATCTATCCAGGCCACCAAATCTTCTAGCTTCCTCACTCTCATAATCTTTTTTTGATATTCTAGTTTCGCCCTTTATTATTTTCTCCTCACATCCTATGCAAGTAGACCTACTAGATTTGGCATATTCTACTCTGAAATCTCCAGCAGCGCCTGCAGCTTTGGTTCTTTTTCTTCCTTTTCCAGATGTTGGAGCAGAAGTTTTTTTGAGAGATTGTTCTGCAGATAAGAATATAAAAACATATTGATGATAAAAGAAAATAAACTGAGATTATTTCTCAAAATATATATGCCAACCAATATTCTTTCGAACTTCTTCTTGATCATCATTACGAATTTCATCAAAGCCAGCAATATCTGCGGTAGATTTTGGCCTCTGTTTCAGGAAGAAGCACTTCATATGATACCATCTGTCTATCTTTCCATCGTGAACTGGACTCTAAAGTTATTACATTTATTAGATTTAGCTTTTCAACATATGGAATACACAAATACATCAGAATACTTGTTATAAAATAGTTTTTATTATTTTTAGTTTATTACGTATATATATATTTTATTTTACAATCTTCTTATAATACAATTAAAACTAGCACATGACAAAGAGCAAATAGAAATAACAAAGTGAAGATAATATAAATACTACTGACGTTATCATAATTTATGCATTGCAACTATGACATTGCTACAATTTTACGTAAGATCAACAATCTAACGATAATTACATCCGCACGTGCTTTTGCATGATGTACGTGCGGCGAAATGTGTATTGCTCGCTAACCGCAAGAACATTGACAAATTTATTGTGGTACAATGCGCGACAAGTGACAACACAAGATAAAGCGTCACAGACGCGCTGAGAGCATCCATTACTTATTCTGACGCGCAATTTGTACGCCGAAGTTTTCGCGCACGTTAAAGTTCGATACCTGCACAACAGTAGAGATCCTCAGACTGAGCTTGCTAATAGATTGTTTGCAAGCTTGACATCTGGAACGATCGCTTTTCGCGTATTCCGCGCGATACGGGAAGTCGTCGCTCATCTCGCCGATTACAATTGCTCGTTCGTCGCCCTAAATCGCGGAAGTAGATGCGTCTCCTCACGACAATGCCGGTGAACAGCACCGGTTACGCGTATACACCAGAATCCAGAATGGCAGGTTGTCGGCGCAACTTGACGGTTGTATAATCGGCGCCAAAACGTCTGCGGAACGTCTACCAACCTTCTGCAGACAACCAAAAAGCTCCAAGTATCGATGAATACGATTGGTTCTTAGTTCATGTAGGCAAAAAAAAAAAAACAAAAATGTTTCTCTTGTAGCTTTGTTTTCATGCGCAAAGATACAAAACAGAAAGATCACTTTGTTATTCAAAAACCTTTAAATTTTTTAAAATATTTCTTGTTATATTATTTATATATTGCTTTGTATATGCTGTAATGTAATAACAGTAATTTAGATGTTGTATTATTTTTTTATACGCAATACTTTAGACCTCTTAAAATATTATTATAGTTTGCATATTTTTGAATCTGCAAAATTAGGATAAAAAGTTGTGGAAGGTATATAAATGAAAAATGCAAAAAAATTAAACTGCCTCCTGTGAGGTTTGAACTCACGACCCCTGGTTTACGAGACCAGTGCTCTACCACTGAGCTAAAGAGGCTTCAGGATCTTCCCTTCTCTGTAAAAGAAAAAAGTGGCCCGACTACTAAACATCAAATCCTACGCTAAAAAATATATTGCAAAATAATTTTGCAACATATAATTTTACAGAAGAACACAAAATTTAAAACAAAAACCTTTGCTACCAGTTGTTTATCTGTTAACTATCTCTGCTTGACATTGTAAACGATTTTTCTCAGTTTCAGGATTTGTTAACGCGTTTATTTTATTTAAAATTACTCGAATATAAAAGGGAATGTGTTTTAGCAAATAAAGATTTTGTAGAAAAATATATATATATATATATATATACATTACGTATGTATAAAATAAAAGTTTTAAATCACATAAAGATGAGCCAAAACTAACGGTTTTGAAGAAGAAAATCCGTTGTTTTGTAAGATCTCGAATTGACGCGTGAAGTTATTTTCAATAAAACCGCCGAGATTAGATCCAGATTTTTCGAAAAATTCGTGTCCGCACAACTCTCGTGGACTTTGTGATCGCGAACCGAGATGATAAATCGTCGTAGTCGAACTCGGGACAACAAAATTGGTAAAGTTCGTATTCCGAAACAAGATCATCGAGTTGGCGCCGGACACACAGTCGGCGCTTCACAGTGCGAAATGCAATCTCTCGGGATTTTCCTCAAGGCCTGGCGACTCTCGAAAGAGATAAAGCACCGGAAAATGATAAAAGAGCTATCACTTGTGTGCCAAACGGAAGCTGTTCCCGCTCTTGGCTTGGCTGACACAACAATTCAGATACAAGATTTTGTGTAGCTCAATTCACATCTTCGCTGCGCTTATTATAGTGTGAACTCGGTTTTCTTGATGAAATCTTTTTTACGCGTCGTGCTTCAATCATTGATAAGATTGTGACTGTCGTGCGTGTATTCCGACAAATATAATATATTGAAATCCCGTGATCTTACTTAATTTAGAGACAATTTTTAGTTTGTGTGGAATTATATATCGTCGGAATAAAATAATCCCTTTCCTTAATTTTATTTAAAAAAAACAAATAAGGAACCACCTCACGTTGTAGTGCGCGAGTTTCGTTCACGGTGCTTCTTATAACGTCAGGATGAGGTGTTTATCGATGATCCTGATGGTCTTCGTTTTCTTTGGCCAGTACATCGTTTATTTTCCGCAGGCGCTTAGTTTCAGAGAAGAAATTGAGCAAGAAATGGAAAAATACAATAAGAGAAGTAACGGATAATAATGTAACGTACACACTTTCGAAAAAAAAAAAGCGAAACCGAGTAGAACAGACATGTGCGAAGTGTTAAATTAATTTAATTCGTTAATTATTCCGAGTCGCGATAAAAAAAATCTCAATTCAGTTGAACACAAGTCAACACGTGCTTCCTGAATAATAAAATTAATTAACTTTAACGTGTATAATTGTTGTTTTCCTCTCCGAAGGTTACCCATTATGTCCCCGATTGCGACTGAATAACGGAAGGGTTCGCCCACGGGCACGAGGTCGAATCGTAAGATTCAGTTGTAACGACGGATTCATTCTCGTGGGCAACAGGTATTCCACGTGCGTGCATGGTGTATGGGACACTCCTACTCCCGTGTGTGTGAGTAAGTAAAGCTTGAACGTCGAAGAATTATCTCGGTGAAATTGGCCATCGAAGTGTTAACAGACTTTGTAACACATCCGTTTTTTTTTTTTTTTTTTTTTTTTTTTTTTTTTTTTTTTTTTTTGGATAGAAAGAAAGTAGTTCAATCGATATTGTAACGGGCGCGAGAGACGTCTATTTTGGTTTTAGAAGACATGAGATTAATTTTATATAGTTCGAATTATACAATTAAATGATATTTTCTTGTAATAATGAAAAACAAAAAAATGATAGTTAATGTTAAATTTTGAATTTACTTATTTTTTGTAAATACATAGCAATTCTAAACGCAATAGCTGAACGCAACAGCTTTGATTGTATAGACTGTATTTAAGTTATCTTTCTGCAGATACCGAATGCCCGAAACCAAATCCACCCCCTCACTCGGTTATGGGATCAAAGTTGGACGGCGCGATATTGATGTTCTTTTGTGAGCCCGGCTATTCGCTCATCGGCAGTCCTGAAATTTATTGCAATGGATATCAGTGGAATGGAACGACTCCTTTTTGTCGAAGTATGTAGCAATGAAGCAAGAAACAGTTTTATTTTTCTTTTCAATTCATTTCTTTCTTATTCCTCTTCTAAACGTTGTTTTTCCCGTTTATTTTTTCAATACAATAAATACGTCGGCTTGCGCGATAAATCATTTTAATATTATAATATTAATATGATATTATCAGTACCTAATTATTATGTTCAATTTTTACATTTTTCAACCAGTAGATAGATATAATCAATACGCTGGATGTGCGCGTGCAAATATAATTTTTAAACGTGTAGATTAATTACACTTAAGAATTCGAACTGATTTTAATTCGAAAAAATTCATCTAAAATGCTTAATTTGCATCTCAATCATATAAATTATGAAAACGTACGTTGAGTGAATCGGTTATTGCAAACCAGTGCAGGATGTATTGCAGTAAATGCAGATATAAATTTACCCATTTTAATCTTCTATGAAATTTGAAAATACCCATTGCGAAAAAAACACCTTGAATCCGGACTTCCTGCATACTGTGCAGTTACTTCGCCAAGTCGGCATTTTACATTTTTGTTTTTTTCTCTTGTTCAATTTTGTTGAAAAAAAAAAAAAATCATAATTTCTTCTGCCAAACTTCTGTCTGAGCTTTATTCATCTTAATAACGTGACAATCCAATGTTCCGTGATAAGGTACAAACACGTCCGCGATGACGAAATGCGACTTCGAGACGTCAGATCTCTGCTGGTGGGAACCGGATCCGTTTCACGATTTCAATTGGCAACGTCACAATTTCGAGACGCCGAGCATGCACGTCGGCACCGGACCGACGCACGATCACACTTTGGGAGCCGGAAATAATGGTATATACACAACTTAGTATCTTCTCGTACGACCTCAACTGCAGCATGATTGCGAAAATAAAAATAGAATAAAAGTGGTGAAGGAAGAGAGCTGGAATTGTCTCTTTTTTGTAAACAGTTGTTGATTTCAGGCTATTATCTATTTATCGAGGCGTCCGGACGATTAGTGAACGATACGGCGAGAATCATATCTCCTTTGTACAATTCGTCATTGACGGAATCCGGATGCTTCTCGTTCTGGTAAGTAACGTGGAATAAAAATGCAAAAGCGGCGTCTCGATAATTTATAAATTGTGTTCAAAATACGACCTGGCAGGTATCATATGTACGGCTTTACGATGGGTTCGTTGAATGTGTACTTCAAACGAGAGGATTCCGCGCCACAATTGATGTTCAGTAAGAGCGGAAATCAAGGAAATAAATGGCTCAACGGCATTTTCACCTTGCCGAAATCTAATGTTAGCTTTCAAGTACGTGCGAGTGTTCATTTAATTAATATTAAAAAACTACTAGATAAGAAATACTAATAAATTGAGTACTAGAAAAATATTGCTAAAAATATTAATTAAAAAAAATACCAGATAAAATTTAAATTCATTACAGTTACATATAATTAAAAAATTAAGAAGCAAATCCAAAAACTTAAAAAATTAAGGTTTTTTTCTTATATCGCGAACAACTTTTTAGTAAATAATAGGCAGATAGGCCAATAATAAGTAAATATGTTGCATCAGAACACGATAGACAAAATTAGATGGTTATAACAAAAAATAAACTGTTGAAAATCACGAAAACGAAGTAAATAAAATTTGAACTCACTAAATAAGACAATAACAGTAGACTGATGAGTTTATTGTAGTGAGTTTAAATGTTATTTATTTTGACATCATCGGCTTAATTTTTGACAAATGACTGTCTAATTTTATCCATCATGTACTGATACAACTCATCGTATATTTTCATTATTCACTAATGAAGATCCATCTCAAGAATCAAAACGGTCATATTTTGGAGCAAAATTATTTCTTATTATTGAAAATTTCACAAACAGTTCGTCCACAATTTTCATAATTTATGCGACTTGATTAATTCAGCTATTTACAGATTGTCGTAGAAGGAGTGCGAGGTGCTAGTTACGTAAGCGATATCGCGATAGACGATGTTGCTATTTTACAAGGTGATGAATGTGTTGTTAGAAACGACTCTGCGATTAACGTGACTACGAGCGATTATGGTAAATTCGCGCTAAAATATATTTACATAAATTTTGCACATTCTCGCGCGCTTTAATAAAATTTTTAAGAGTATAAAAAAAACAGATTGTGTATATGCCGCGCATCGCCATTTTAAACAAAATGCCCGCGATCTTTTTCAGATCAAATTGAGATAGTCAACGCGCAGCAGACCTGCCGGAACAGATGCACGTTTTTTGTGACAGAAAGTACTGTTTCCGCAAAATCGACATTTGTTACCGAAGGCCCGGAGTCTTGCCTTTGCACGATCGATTGTGCAGATCGCTCTCTATGTTGCCCGGATTACGCTGAATATTGCATACTAGGTAACCGTGTCTAATATTCTACGCTGTGTGTACGTCTGTTCGATCTTTGGGTTGATTGGAACGAGTTGATTAGAGCGAGCTTTAGAATTCAGTTTGATCAGCATCACGTGTAAAACTCGCATGAATTTCTCAGACCTCAGAAATTCATATCGCGAAATGTGTTTACTATATTTTCCCTCGAGACTTGAAAATTATAAGTTCATTCGTTGTAACGTGTACACGTGGCGCAAAAGATTTTGATTTAAAAAACGACGTCTAATAATTAATTTTGGAGCAGAAAAACAAAAAAACGTCCGTTGACGGCGTATGCAGCGCAATATTCTTTGTTTTCTTACGCAAATATCATGTCTTTACGCAGTTATTGAGATATTTTCAAGTCTCAACTACCTCATCCTATCCTACGAACACTATTTTCGAGAATCAGTTGATCTACACGCTCGCTTGCGACTGACTGTCCATCTCTCGAACTCTCTTTGTTTCCCTTACAATGTTCTTTTATACACTGTCGTTTATTTCACAAATATTTAAGTTACTTTTACAATAAAAGTCTCTCTACATCTAAGCCTCTCCTATAAAACTTTCAATTACAGGATATACTGGCACGATATTCGATAGCACGACGAAATCAGCGAATAATATCACAACGGTTATCGCTCCAGTGAAAACTTTCACTGTGAAAAGATTTCCGATAAATCCGAAAGATGACATCGATCCAGACGTGCCCTCGACAGTCACCAATTCCACAGTGTTGTACTCAACCGTTATCACAAAAAACAACACTACAAAAATCGTCACTACTACAACAAGTAAGCCTCAGACTAAGAAAACGACACGTGTGATTAAGTCAACGCCGCGGGTAGAAACAAAGGAAACGCCCTTCGAACTCAAGACAACTACGAGGCAACCCGAAGAAGCAACGACGAAACACGCGAAACTTCAGGATCAATCTGGTAACGTTAATGCCTTTTCACATGAAGTTTTGCTTCTTTCATTGTTGAGATTTTTTCATTGAGACATTATTGATGCAACTTCATATATAAAGAATCCTTCTAATGTTTGTTACATACAAAAGAAGTAAAACAAAAGTGTAAAATATGTTATATTGATCATAAAAAAAATCCGTAGATCAACATGATGCGGATCGGAATCCGGAGAAAGTAAAACACCGTGGAAACATTGAACTGGAAATCGTTACCGCGGTCGGAGCGACTTTATTTGTGCTCTTCGTGGCACTTACAATCATGATCATCTTCATCAGGAGAAAGAAATCTTACAAAAGAGGAACGAGCGGTTCGGCGCTTTCAGAAGACAGCGACGTCCGTTTCCTGACATCAGACGAAATACTCGATTTTAATTTAGCTCGACCTACTGATAACGACGAGATGTAGCCTCAAAATATCAAAATTCGTTACTCAAAATTACAATGATTCAAATTGATTTAAATATTTTAAATGCTTTCTTGATGAACAAATTGGTTAATAACGGTAAATGCATTTTATTGATCTTTCACTATTTTTTTAATTTAGATTTAATGTAAATTTGTGCATACAGATTTAAAAAATGACGATTAGTAATACAGACTGGGTCTGTGAGACCTACCTACGCGACTTTAAAATCGAATATTTCCGCGAGAAATCAATACTTTTTCAATTTTGTTTTTTTAAATATAAAATCGAAGTTTTTGAACAATCCTGCGTCAATAACACAATCAAAAACAAATTAAAAAAATCTCTAGTCGAAAATATAAGCGTTTACCAAAACTAATTTTTACTAGAGAAATTGATTTCGAATTTTTTTATGGTTCTGGGAGACTCATGTCTGTATGCTAAAGATTAAGACACGAAAATTGTTGCTTATTTCTGTATAACAGAGTATTATTTACTCATCAAACACACACACACACACACACACACACACACAAACTTGTAATTATATTATTATAAAAAGTTTTTTAAAAGTTAAGAGATATACATCTACAATACATGATAAGTTTTTTAAATATTTTATGTATATATTATTATTTTATATACATATATATATATATATTATTTTACATATATATATATATATATATATATAAAATAAGAATGTTGAACTTCCATAATTAATTATATATAAAATTAATATTAATTATATATAAAAACTTTATATTCAATATAAATAATTTATATTTAATATAAATTATTTTTAATCTAATGAGTTGTAGTGGCTCAAAAGTTTTCAAATTAAAATAGATCAGTGAAAGCACAACAAACACGGTTGATTGTACATGAAGTTCGTGTATGAAAATTGTATTTGAAGTTGTAACAGACGTTTTGATCCCGGGATGTGGACCATATCAATGCTAAAGTCAATTCATAAATGTCAAAATTTAATTAAATGATTTTTATCTGATATCTCTTCCAAAATATATCGTCGCATATATACTTGTACGCGTAATTTCACACATAAATCGAGTTAATCTTTCTCTAACAATCTGTTTCCGATACGCTTGTGCTGACGTCTCTTTTAAAGCATCAAACGCGTACGTGCGAATTCAGCACGCGGTACGATCTCTGATTTTGTAGGTGATACGAGTATAGCTCTTCCAAAAATTAAACTGCTGTCGGCGTTGCGCAAGATTCTACTTAAGAAGTAAATCACGCACTTGCGATTGTCGAGCGCATCGATTGATTTCACTCCGGGGGAATACGTCATTGCCGAAATATGTATGCAGAAGCACGTAGACGCAATAGTTCGTCCACAGTTGCTACACACAGGTGAATCGTTCAGATGTTTAGATAAGGTATTACGCATTGCCCGTATGTCTTTTTTTTTCTTTCTCTTAAATCAAAACGCAAATATAACGCGCGTACGGATCTCGGAAAGTTTATAATTCTAATTCACAAATTCTGTCGAAAATCCTTTCTCCCTTCGTCAAATACATTTTTCACAAGTTGGTTACGTTGATGTGGATCCAGTGAATTATTTATGGCATCACTTTGCAGTCGCGCGGCATGCGACGAGGTTTTTTTGTGGCAAACCTCACGGATTTACGAATGTCGTGAAACGTCGTGACTTTTCTCTTGGGAGAGAGTATCAGAGGAAGAATACACAAAGCCCGAAATAGATATTGAATTTTGTTAGTTACGTGCGTGGTCGATTTGCCGCACGATTTTAGTTTCGCGTTTCACCGCTTCTGCTTCCGTATGTGCACGTACACGTCGATTCGAAATTATCGTGTTTCATTCACGAAGAAGAGGGCTTCATCTGCAGGAAACAACATATTTGTTTTCAGAGCAAAACGCAATTTACTACATGACAAAAGAGTTGGACTTTGTCCCGACGGGCCGTCTATATCTCAAAAGCGTCTCCTATTAAGATCGCGAACCGAACTTCCATTTCCATGCTAATCTCCTTGCACAAACGACCTGTCAGTTTCAAGCGGCGTTGCAGCTGCAAAACGTGAGAGCGCGTCTTTCTTCGCGCGAGTCGCCTCTCAACCGGAGAAGCGTCGAAAAAAAAGTAAAAAAAAAAAAAAAAATAAAAATAAAAAATATTGGAAATATGTCCGCGCACTTTACGCGACCGACGACGAAGGTCCCGGTGAAATTTCGCGCCTGCTTCACGTCTGCTTGCGAAAGCTCATCACGACGACGCTCTTACCACTTGGACACTTTCTACGCCGATTACCGAATTGTCATCGCGTGCAATCTCCCCCACTTTTTGTTCGTGCCCATCTGATCCGTCCGGGTGGATTCTCTGGACAACCTTTTAGTTTTCCTCTCTTTGCGCTTCTGCCGTTTTTTTTTTTGTTCCTCAATAATTTAACGATCACATTTTTATGAGAATAACCAAACCTCTCCCAATGATTGGCATTTATTGATTTTTTCCTAGTTGTTAACATTTGCGTTTGTGGTTACTTTTTACTTGACATTATGATTAGATTGGATGTTTTATGTGGCAACGTTAAAGTTCTTTATTTGACACTCGTGAGAAACAAAAATTGACAAGTTTTCAAAGTGCCAATCATTTTCAGATCCTAAATCTTTTTCCATTATACAAAATTCCATAGATGCGTAATTTAAAAAAAAAAAAAAAAAAAAAAAAAAACGTTGATGCGTGCGCGCGACTCGACGAAGGTCCCATTGTCATTCGGCCGTCGTCGTCGATCGCGCTTACGCGTGTATGCGTGCCGTTCATGATTACGTGGTACGTCAGGTCGCGCGTAACGAGCTCGATGCGATTGCGTGCGGCAGAAGCACGTGTACATCGCTGAAAAGCGACGGCACACGTGGAGCACAAGAAAGAAAGGAAAATTCGTTGCGTGGCCTCTCGCTTTCTCTCGCGTCTTCGGGCGCTTCTCTATATCTCTTCCCATTCTTTTCTTCCCGTCGCTCTTCTAGTCGCTCTACTTGTTGCGGCCCGACAATAGCGTGCTATTATCTGCTCGTCACGTCGCGGGGTTGATAAATCGAAGCGACGTCCGCGTCACATGTTCATATTACCTTCTCTCGCTTTCTTTCGCTTTCCTTGATTTTTGTTGCCAAGTTTTGTCTACTTAGAGTCAGGATCTATATAAGAGTGATTTATCAGTGTAACTGATTATGTTCTTTCATTAAGTTTTGCTGGCTTGGAATCGGTAGAGATTTCCGAAAGGAAGGTTGCCAAGTTAATACAAGTTTTTGTTTTTTAGGAAAGAAGCATTGCTAACTGTTGTATAATATACAGGAATCGTGTGTGTTACAAAATAATTACTGAGGACATGCTAATGTTAATGAAACACATGATTAATTACTATTTAGTATGCACCACTGATTGCCAGTCGGTTCACATAGTCAGTGAAATCCAGTCACGCGCAGTAATAACCAAAATATCTCGTAATTGTATAATTTTCCAAAGAAATATGTGAGTAACAATTGAAAAATAAGGAATAATATCTAAGAAACAAAAACCGGATAGATAGCGACGTTTTACGACATTTTACAATGTTACTGTTGTTGTTAACAAATTTGATTTTCAGAAGAACAAGACGCTGACTCATTATCGTAATGTTTATGTAACGGTCAAAGACGCTCTCAGTGATTTTTGACAATTCACCAGAGTTCACACTTCGACTGTTACAGTAAAAAATTCACAAGTTGAGCTTCGAATTTGCTTAGATAAGGTCTCGTGCGATTTTTATTTATTTGCAAATCTGAACAAATGGCTCGAAAGAAATTTTCGAGCAACACTCAAGTTATCGATGCCGTAAATGGCTATTTTGAAGAGAAGTCGCTCTACCAAAGTGGCACAAGTGCTCTCGAGAAACGCCGATCAAAGTGTATCACGAGTTTAAAGGCGACCATATTGAAAAGTAAATACATCTCAGCTTGATAAATTGTTGCTCGCCCTTTCGTTTCGAATACTTGTCAATCGCATCTCTTGTACAAATACAAGAGTGCGTAATGATGCATTTTGCTTGTGCTAAAAGGAGAATTCCTTGCAAAAAATCAGAAAGAGATGTCGAACTAACTTGTTTTCTCGCGCGAAGAAATTGTCTGCGTAAAAAATCACGGAATTTCTCACAGAATTTTTTATTCGGCTCCTCGTAATTCTGACCGAGTCCGCTTCTCTTGATCATGATGCATGCAACAATGCTTCACAAGGTGTCACAATGGATTTAATCGCCCTAAACATGACGGCCAAGCCGTCTATTCTCGACGTCCTTCGTTGGTAGGGGGAGACGGTTCCGGAATTGCAGAGCAAACAGTGACCGAGGTAGGCAAGTCGGTATAAAATCGAACGATTCCCCGATCAAAGTCACAGTTCTCAGGCTTATCCTCACGGTGTATCATCACCATAACCCCTACCCGTGTCTTACCCGTACTTCGAGACGCAAGGTGAGTGTCGAAAACCAGTTTCTCGATTGCGAGCAGGCGAAAGCACTCTGAAATTTTTAACTCACTTTCTTCGTCAATCGTAACTCCATGAGAAACAACAGGAAGAAAGGGAGAATAAATCGAAAGAGATAGTGGACACATTACTGATTCACTTGCAACACGCATATATTATGTATGCAAATATTTTTCGGTTTTTACGAGATCATTGCTAATGGCGATTAGATAATGACGTCAATGTTAATGAATACAACGAAATTAAAAAAACACTGTTAATCAATTCAGATATCGGTTAATTTAAAATTCGGACTCGTGTTATTTTTAGGTGTGCGGTTCAATTATATTTCTTGTCGATTCTCTTGGTGTTGGTTTTATTGAATAACGAAATTTACATATTGCGAATTTTTGCCAAGTGGAGAAACTGCGTATCGAGATCTTCGGTTAAAAAAAAAAAAAAAAATGCTTGATATGTGAGTATGTAATATTTGACGTATAGTGTTCTTCGCGAATAGATGCGTTGCACCATCATCGCCGCTGTTTGCTGTGTCCTTGCGTTAACAGCAGCGGCGGAAGAGGCTGTCCAACAGAATCAACAACCACTGGACATCGGAACGGCCGTTATCGAAAATCAGGTTGATGGCGGTGATGTACACGTCAGGGAAAAGAGAACACTGTTCTTGAAGAAGAAACTAATTGGCGCTGGTCTTCTCGGCTTCGGTCTTGGTGTTGCGAAAGGGTAATTTTCAAATCATTTTATATACAGTTTTATCTATTTTCATTACTCTGTACGTATGTTAAAAGTAATTAATCATTGATAAAAATTTTCCAAAAAAAAAACATATTGTTCATAAAGAATCATTTTTATTTATTGTTTTGTTAATTAATTTTTTTATAATTTGACGAAAGTGTTTCTTCTAATTGTTTACTTTTCACTTTAAGTTACAAAGCTGGTTACTTCCACGGACCGGAAGTACATCATGTTTATCTTCCGCCGCCTCCGGTGAAATATGTGGAATATGTCGAAAAACCTGTTTTCATCGAGAAAATCATTCCGAAACCCATTTACAAACCACACATCGAATATGGCGCTCCGATCTGGTCGCAACCGGACTCCTACGGGTGAGAGAGAGAAACCGGTTATTTTTCTGCGCTTTCTAACGATTAATATTATCGAAATATCATCCTTCCTCTTTCGCAATCGTTCTCTCTCACGTTTAATGTCTCTTGCAGGCCTTGGTAAATCTGAGATGCAATTCGCGTATCGACCTGATCTCCTTTACCTGAGGTTTTCCAAAAATTGCGCGTGCATCGCGCATGTCAAAGCCGTCTCAGTTTTGGGAGTCTCTTGAAGTACAAGAAAGGCAATAACCTAGTATTTAGCCATTGTTAAACAATCAAAGATATTGTTATTATTTTTGTTACTGATGTTATAGATAACTAATAAAACATGAAACACGTAAATGTCTTGTGAAAGTTTGTACCAAGTTTTTCACAATTGCATAAACATGTGTGTTTGTAAATTTTTAAGTTTAACTAAAAAAACGTTAATAAAAAGTTTTGAGAAAAAAAGAAAAAGGAAGAAAAAAACTTTACGTGTAAGAAAAGTTTTTTTTGTATTGATTTTGTTGAGGAAAAGGTTTTTTTTTGTACCGTATACTGTCAATTGTATGTGGCTGTATTGATCATCTTTATTATACCGGAGATGTTACCGAGTAACATTGAAATATCAGTAACGAGTATATAATCGCGCAAAATGCGCGTGTCTGAAATATACAAATATCCAACTCTCGTCATTGATCGCTCTATGCTATATATTTAGATCTTCGTTCGACAACATCTTTTAACATGTAACATTCATACGTACAATTAAAATCTCTTCTTAATATTAATTAAAATCTCTTCTATTCACAGTCAGATACAGACGTATGGAAACAATGAGCAGCAACGCAGCAAATATCTAAAATTTTTAGACATTTCAGAGAATTTGTGCGTCTTAATCTGTTAAATATATTATTACACAATTTGTTTATTTCATCAATATACAATAATCGTGTAATTAAAGCTCTTGAATGAGATGTGTTAATTCTCTGAAAGATTTCAATAATTTTGATAATTAAACACCCAATTATTTCGTTCGTTAATAAATAATTAGTACGTGAAACATGTATGAATAAATTAGGTGTATTACATGGTTATTATTTTCCATTTAATTATTCACGGTTATATAATAACATATTTGCTACGCCACTGATAATATAAATGACAATTGATTGTGACAGAGTGATTGTAACAGGCATCCGTGTGTGAAACACATGCATCTTTGCATTTTTTTTTGTTATGTTCTTATTGCATTTGCAATACACATCTTTAAAAGCATTAAAAAAATTTTAAAAACAGGATATTTGGAAAGCAGCAGTATCAATCGTTTTGCAACAAAAAAAAAAAAAAATTGAGTGGGAGTAAAATTCAGATTGCGCGAGGAGTCAATCCGTCTCGCGAGATTATGACGCAACTCTTGATAGTTCAAGGATGCCTGTTCACGGGAAGGCGAGTCGCTCGTGAAGAGAAAGTTAAGTTACAAACTACTTATAGTTATTCATATCGCTAATATTAACGTCTACACGACTACACGAAATTACATTGAGGTACGTATACTATCTGTATTGAGTACGCGCGGGCCCGGCCGCGCACATATATGTATGCACCGTGCACATCCTCTTCAAATCTAATGGAATATATTTGCGAATCGATTTTTTTCCTCGCGAGAGAGCGCGTATATATTTGACAGGAAGTGCTTTCTCCCTCGCGAGTGACGGACAAGCCGTCGACAATTTATATCGAGTAATTATTGTTACAGTGACGTTACAAAATGCGATTTATATTTCCTTAACGATTGTCGTCCGGATTAGCACCGAGGCTGTGTCAACGCGCTGATTTTCAGAGTAAAGACCGAAAAGTTACTCTCTCTATTATATATTACATAATACATATATATCCTATATATATATATATATAGGAGCTCGACGAGAAGCTAATCAGGCTTGTACGAGCGTGTTTGATTCGCGACTCATAGACCGTGGATAATAAGAGTGAAAAGGAAATCCTCTTTCGCTCAAGGAATCCTCTTTTGATTCGGAAAAATAGTTTATTATGAATAACATTTTAGTTTTTTTTTTCAAACAGCACAAAAATCCGAAAGATATCTCAAAAGATGTTGCAAAAGCTTGTCTAAATGTTTTTAGCCATCTTTCAGATTTCTTTGCAACGTCTTTCGAATTTTTGTCGAAACAGCTTATCATCACGCTTCGACAAACAATACCGAAGAATGTCGAGAAGTATATGTGTAACGTGTCTTCTGTTTGTTTGTTTTTTTCCTTCGCTTTATTGTAAATTGGACAGATAAAAGTAGCCAACAAGACGGCACATCGTATACGTATATGTATCAGTTATTTGTCATCATGTGAGAGCACGGAAGTACATTGGAATATTACGATTAATCTCTCTTGTCAGTCGTTTCGGAACATTTACAAGGAGATGCCGTCGTAAGAGCTTCCAGTGAAAAATTTCGCTCGTCTGTTAACGAATCAAATGAATCAAAATCTCTAAAATAAAAAATAAAAAAAAACGCGAAGCGCTTACCTCATAAAAGCAGATGTTGACACAAAGCGCAAGAAGTTTTATATAAATTTATGTTTGAATTTATTATGACAATAATTTTTTGCCATTTATATCAAGCTGATGGGAAAACGAATCGGGGTTAAGAAATTATAATTCTATTGTGAAACCTACTTAGCGCGCGATAATTCACATTTAATTCGCATTGTCGGCTTGTGATAGTAAAGAGATGAAAGATTAACACGATGGAGAGATTGTCGTCCGCGATAAAAGGCTGTCCTTCCCGCCTTCGTACAGTCTTTCATGTCTGAGGATCGCATTCATCATCATCGGGCTCGTTAGTTCTTCTAATCATTTTACCTCGGCACTCGCTCTGCTATATCATACCCTTTTTCATATTCCTTAAATGGCGTTTTAAATCGATCACGTCACTTAAAATCACTTGAAACAATCGTCTAATGGAATTAGTCCTACAACTATACGTATTGTCAAATGTTAAGTTCTAAATGTGCTACAATTTTAATTCGTACATATCTCCATTTTTTCAAAGTAAAAAGAAAAATTATTTCTTTATAATTAAAATAACATTTTTCTGTAATTTGTTCGAAATAAATATTTTACTTTTTTACATATGTATGTATTAGAAATGCGTGAAATCAGTAAACAAATTTGTTAAATAAATGTGTTCCGCAACTAAAAGACAGAAATAATCGAAAACATCACCTGGCAGTTTGCTTGTGCAATTTCGACAATAAAAAATATGTTTCTTAATTGCAATACGTCGTTCGCAAAATTCCATCGAAGTATCATCCATCATGATCACTTGGATTTCCGGATGTTTACGTCACGCATCGTCACACGTGTGCTTCGACGTGATATTACCGGCGTTTACGATAATAAAGCGAGGACCCGTGCCGCATAACAATGTTACTTTAGCGCGAGAGACGAGCAAGAAAAAAATTCTTCCCACATCGTTTTTTTTTTTTTTTTGTCGCTTCGTGTGTCACTCAACGTAAGATTGATTTTTGCTCGTCGACCGCAAGAAACTTCCGACGAATTAGAAGTAGAAAAGCCAGTCGGGTAATCCCGTCTTATCACAATCCTTTCGATTATGTTCGTTTCAAACGTTTTAACCACATCATCGAGCCGCAAAGTTACAAAACAGGATACCACCGCGCAAACAGCGAAAAAAATAGCAGGTTGGTACAATATCTCAAATATACGTTAAGAAGTTGCGAAAACAAATTTGCTTAAATCTTATTAAAAAGAAAAATTGTAAAAAAGAGCAAGCAATTATTTTTAAGACGCGTATCCGCATTTTATTTTCGAAACATAAATTTTTCCTGAAAAGATAATATCGAGAAATATATTTGCGCTTTTTATCTTCTGTTATAAATGAAGTCTATTTATTTCTTTGGTGATAAAAATCTTTATCTACTTACTTGTGGCTAAAGTGTTAAGTCTCGCCCTTCGTTCTTTGTTCCGTCTCGAGAAGAACGTGCATTTGTCACTCCGCTCGCTATATCACGCGAGATCAGCATGCGTTCGACAAAATCGAATGTTCATTATTCGATTATCGCAAAAGTATTAGGCCAGAAATAAGTAACGACAATCGCACGTACTTGCTGATTGACAAAACGCTTTCTCTTTGCCTTCTAATCGCGTGAGGTAAAATTTCAATTTGTAAAGAGTAACCGAATCTATACAGTTAGCACTCCTCCAATGATTCGCACTTGTACACTTTATTGATTTTTTTATAATTAGTAACATTTTTGTCTATTCACTTTTGATATTATATCCAGACAGCATATGTCTCTAAAAGCTGACTAAGAGATGACTTAAAAACGTCTTATTGTCTAGACATCTTTAAGACGTCTTTTTGGCTTTTTTTGCGCTGTCTGGATAGTAGATTATAATTTGGATTTTTTATGGCAACATTTACTTTTGAATTCTTTAGTTGGCATTCTTGAAAAAAAAACATTGATAAGTTCATTAAAGTGCCAATAGTTGGGCGTTTCACCCCAGCTTCCGTATAATAAGCTTTTTCTTTTTAATCAATGTTGAAATCTATCAGTTGCATTGCGATCAAGATGATTATTACATAGAGAGTACGTACATACGAATAAACACGTGTTCAACACATGCCAACTCTTTCTGCATCAGATAGGCAATAATAATTTTTTTCCATCAAGGCGTAATCAGAAAATTAAGAGTGTAATCAGTTGGTTAAATATTTCTCCTCAATCGTATTTGTTATTTTACCTGTGTGGAAATTTCGTCAACAGCATCCATGTTGAGTTTACGAGGAAGATTCGAATTGAAATGTTCTTACCTTGAAATACATAGACGCAGGAAAAGGAATTTATTACGTTGACTCCATTCGACCTCAGAGATCTTCAGTTTGTAGACACATCTATTCAGAATATATAAGATTGTTGATAACTATAGAGCATAGATAAAAAAATATCGTATACATATGCATATTGTTACGAGAATATAAATTTTTAATTCCTAGCAAAAAGTAAAAATCGATCTTATGGAATATTGCGTGAGAAAAATCTGAAAATAAAAGAGACACGTTATTCGCTAAACACTCTTAGTGTTTTGATATTTATGTTTCTTAAAAAATAAATTATCATCTCGAAGGAGAAAATTGCGGCGCGAGAATTTAACAGACGCTCTTGAATATCTCTGAGCCTCCTGAATACTCAATAACATCCGTTAAATATATCATCCGCGCTGTCTATCTGACGATGCGGATCAACGAGGAAATCGCAGAGATTTACGTCACAAAATGACGGTCAGACTTTTCGTTAACCGCTTGAAAATTACCTTTACCGATAAATCGTTTTTTTTTAAATACGCAAGATTGAACAGGTACAGACACGTCGGAGGGAATTCAGAGAGCAAAGTGTTGTCCGTAAGAGTGTTCTAAACGACATTCTGCATTAACAATTATTTTTATAAATAGTTTTTTTATAGCACACTTAATCGTTAAATTTTTAACCACGGTTTATACTCCCCTGCCCGCGGGTATTACAAACACCAATATAATGTACAATACACTCAGATAAAAATAGTTGGAGCAGCAACGAATTACAACCTGGTAATTTGCGCGCGTTACACTTTTTGTTGCAAACATGCGTCTTCTCAAATCCGCGAAATCGGATTGTCGCGACCAAGTTTTCGAGATACCGACGTTTCTTTCGTCGAATCTAAGAATCGGCTTTTTAGCTAATCTCTTATTTTTTTATTAGTTTTTTTAAGTTTAAAACTAGTTCACGAAGACGAGAGAAATTATACGCGCGAATTTTCCGCGTGAATTATTCGCTGCTCCGAACACGCTCGCGTGTTTCATTTTGCGTTCACGGGATATTATTCTTTTTTCTTTTCTCCCAGTCTTTCCTACGAGAGTTCAATGCAACGACAAGGATTCGACGGAGAGAGAAACAGAAGCGGCGTGGCGATAATTTTGCAGAAGAGGTCCCGGAGTGGCCGGACCCCTTGACGGCACTTCCTCGATTTTCTCCAAGTCGTTGGCCGCGCCCGCGCTGTTCTGCTTGTAGAGACGAGGAGTCGATCTTTGCGGCGGCAGTTCCGGAATTATAGACACCGGATCGTCTGGGCGGTCCAGACTAAATTGCCTCTTGAGCATTCGGCAGCCCGGACCTTTTCCTAAAAGAAAATAACAGTATTATTTGACAGACGTACACAAAATTCGTTCAGCTTTTTTTACGCGAGAACTTTTTATATTCTTTCGAATATTCTCTCTAACAAATCAGATACGTTTATTGGTTCTTTTTAGGATTACAATTTTATATTTTTCGCTGATTCACATCCCGTACGTTTTCCCGAAGACCTACACAAATGTTCGATAAGACGAACTTGAAATTACCGAGAGAAGTGAAGCGGCGAAATTCGAACTCGTTGCCACAATTTGCTCCGAATTTATTTCTTTTCTCAACATCTTTTTACATAAACTGTCAAAAAATACTTTAGCCCCGAAAACGTGGGTATTTGATGTGTAAATAATTCTACACAGAGAAATAGAGATCGGATGTGTCAAAATATTTTATTTATACGAACTTCGAGTTATTTTATGGACACTCCGGATCATGTACGTTTTAGAGGAGATTTATAATTCAAAAGATTGACTTTATTAAAAAAAAAATTTCTAGATTTCAAAGATCAAAGGTCGATTCCGTAACTTCAACACGTACCGTGATGCTCGTTAGGCGACAGACATCTGTAGTAATTGTACGGCGTGCTGAGGTCGTTCTCGTCTATGCAGCTAGCGGCGAAGCGACGATGTCTCGACAACGGCTGTCGATACGTCGCCGAGCTCGGAACCGACGTGAGCGAGCTGGTCGACGCGCCGAGGATCGCCGCGGTCGCCTCGGCGCCGGAAACCGAAGATGACATGCCGAGAGAGATCTGCGTGTCCCCAGACGTGCTCTTGTTCACGACTCCCCCGTAAACGCCCTCGCTCGTCCTCGTCACCGAGTCCTGCTTGGCCTGAAAAGTCTCGATGAAGTCACCGCTGGACTTTAGCGAGTAGCTTGGCAGCAACACGCGCTCGTCGTGCACCGAAACAGCGACCTTTCTGGTGCTAACAGCAGTTTCTTCCAAGGACGACGTTCGGCTGTTGATGTTAGCGGTGCTGCTGACAGAATCTTGACGATCAGGTTTGACATCCGTCGTAGACTTCATCTCCGTCGTCGATTCTTCGGGGGTCTCATCTTGCGAGGGAATTACTGGCAATTGCGAACCAACCGAACACTCACCCGACACTTCGCTCTGCTGGCTCTCCAGAATCAAACTTTCGTCGAGCCTTTGGGAATTCGGGAGGAAGACGTGAGCAATTGGACAGAATGACAATATGACTTAGTTTTCGCATTTTGACAAAACGAAGAGCAAACATAGTAAAGAAACAGTATATATATATTTTTTTTGTCTATTTTTTTCGATATTGTTTCAAATTGTTACTTGATATTGCAAGAGAGTTTGCAGGTTTTGTTTTGTTTTTTTTCATAAAAACTCGTGAAAAAAAATTGTATATAAAATGTTTTTCTTTTATGTACAATATTGTGTATTCTCTGCACATATGTGCAGAATTTCGTGTGCAAATTGACATTGCTAAAGGACCCGAGTGTTTTGTCGACGAACGTGTCACGATGTTTCGCAGACGTGCATCGCGCGCAGAGATGACGGAAACAGTAGATGGAGTTATAAAAGTGATTACAACTGGGAAAATGATATGATGACATTACGCGGAAAACCGTAACTTTATATTCGTAGAAGGAATAAACTCGTGTAAGAACGTGGAAGATGCAAGTTTCAGAGTAATTGACATTTTGACGGAAATGTCATTCTCATGCTAATAGTCCGCCGCGAATATTTATTCATGCGCCGTTTCCGCATTTGCATTTTAGCCGCTCGCGTCTAATAAACATTTGCAATGAATCTTTCATTTAAACCTATATCTATATGTTAACGTTTATAAATGAAAGATTCAAATTAGAGATTAAATGGGACAATGTAACAGATGATAAACAAACTTATAGCAAGAGTTTGGCAATAAATTGATATACGCATGCGTCATTCGTGGATAATTCGTCAAACGATGTGGTCGGATTCGAACAATAATATATCACGATACACAAATCACAGTTTGTTATTCGGAAGTTATCTACTTACCCATGATTCTCCCTGAATAGCGGCACAAAGTGGAAACAGATAAAAGGATTAAACATCTGAAAAGCAAATAATGCGAATAAAGGTAACATAACGCAAAAGAAAAAAAAAAAAGAGATGGTGAATATTATTGTAATTATTAAACATTAATCTAATTTGTTATTTGTTAATTGCATCTCTACTATAATTACATTAGATGTAGCTATCTCTCTCAGTCATTTATTTGCAGAATGAAAGAAGTAATTAAATTCCTTCTGAAGTTCCGCTCGCGAAATTGCAGAACAAAGTTCTGACTTTTATTATTCGTGCAAGCTTTAATCAGCGCGAACTATTTAACTTGTCATTTTTTTTATTTTTGCCGCGCCAGGCAACGCAAAACTAAAATCTGCCCCATATATAATATATCGAGGTAGCTATTTTTTTTCTCCGATTTGATATTCGTGCCAACTTCGCGGCCGAAAGGTTGATGACGATTTTCCAAATCGGAAAAATGCTGCATAATGTAAACGTTAACGCTCCGAGATTATTATCAGCTTTTTCCTGTGCTTACGCACGCCATCAAGTAGGTCACTTTTTTGCCCACGGGTATTATAAGAGAAGAACTCGTGCGCGCGGTAAACTTCGTTGTTATATCACTTTCATGCACGTCGAGCAATTATACGTAAAGGAAGTAAAAGTCGAGCGAAAATTACGCAGTTTTCATCGTGCAAAAGAATTACAAAATACATAATAAATACTTATACAAAAAAAAGTCATGAAAAAATCACTTGTCGAACACGTTCGCTTAATCAAAGAAGTTAAAGGTCATTGATTAAATCCGACCCTATTCTCAACCGAATCGAAGAGACGTGTACATACCACGCGCATATACCAACGTCGACCAAAGGCGTTCAGCAATTTTTTATATCCCGAACTACCTCCATTACTCCTGCGAACATTCCGAAATACTGGAGCGCGATGAATGAAGGAGGTGCGACATCCCGCGTGAACATAAAAAAAAGAGGCTATTGCGCAATAAATTAAATTTAATAAGGTCGCCGGATGCGCGTAAGTGTTTAAATCACGACCGAGCGTCTACGCGGCAACCCCGTGAAAGCCCGTTTCGCAGAAGCCGCGGTCGAGAGGTAAGACGGGAGGGACGTTGGGAATTCGGAAAATGTTCGTGATGCCCGTGACAGCTTACCCGAAAGGTGGCGGCTTGGGAAGCTCCTTGTCAAAACCCTGCTTGCCGAGCAGCCAGTAGGTCGGCATCTTGCCTTTACCCTTGACGTCGGTGGGTCCGCGATATTCTATGTGATAACCGCCGACCTGCATCAATCGATCCCTCGTCGCCTGGCTCAGATGGATACGCCACGGCGCGCCGGTCGACTCCATTCTCGAAGCGGTGTTTACCGTGTCGCCGAACAGGCAGTAGCGCGGCATCGTTAAACCCACCACGCCGGCACAACACGGTCCTGCCGAAGAGACAGTACGAGGACCGATTGATAAGTTTTCGATACGACGCGTAGATAGCGACAGTAATATCACGTTGCTGTTGTTGACATTAGGCTGATCTGGAATCGGTCATAAATATTTCCGGAGAAAGATTGCAAAGTTACGCGTTGCTTGGCTTGTTTTTTTTTTTTAGGAAAGAAGCTAACTGTTATACAATATATACAGATTGTGTGCGTTATAAAATAATTACTGAGGAGATGCTACATTAATGAAACACGCACACACATGATTAACTACTATTTAGCATGCGCGACTAATTGCCAGTCGGTCGAGTCATTGAAATCCAGTCACGCGCAATAATAATTAGAATATCTCGTGACTCGTTATTTTTCGAAAAGATATGCGAGAGAATGGCTTATTATCGCACTATGCGACAGTTCGCCAAAGCAAACGTTTTCGGTGAATTTTGACGATGCACTTCAACTGTCGCAAAATTTAATTGGGCTTCAAATTTATGTGGCGTGCGATTTCTGATTATTTTTGAATCAGAAAAATGGCGCGGATAGACAGAAATTTTCCAGCCACATTGAAAAGTGTTCGATGCCGTAAATAGAGTGTACTTTGGGCAAACTGTCACGCGAACAATGCGATAAGTGAGTTGGCGTTTAACATTTGTTCTTCCGAAAGAACAAAACTTGTCAACGACACCAACAATGCGATATTACTGTCGCTATGCGTCGTTTCGGATACTTATCAGTCCCACGTAAGTGGATTCCGTCGCCTTAATATTGTACTTCCGCGGCTACTCTGTAGTACACATATACGTGTCGCAATTGCAGCATTCCATGTCTGGATTTATTACTTCGTACTACGAATGTGTGATGCATAAAATGAAAGTGACATAAATTAACCCTTTGAACCCGTTATTCTGCCATATAGATGATGAGCAGGGTTTAAAGAGTTATTAAAGAGACAAAATTACTTAATTATTCAAATTTTTCCGCTGGCGTTAGCAAATAAATTGAAAAGATAATTTTAAAATTTTCATTTTGCCTAATATATATTTTCTTTTGAAATTGTTATACATATAACAACTGTATATTCGTATAAAACTGCTGCGCTTAAAAAAAATTAAAAGAAGTTATTTAAGAAAAGTAAAAGGAATTATTTAAAAATCTCAAGAGGCTAACCCGTATGAAGACCGATGCGAAGCCTAAGTGGCATGTTCGGAAGGTGTTTCACCTTAAATTTTCCACTTTGATGTAACAGGTCAAGTGCCATGGTAGCAACTTGGGCAGCGTGATCGGGTATTCTCACGGGACAGCCGCCCACGACCATGTAGGCGTCTCCTATAGTTTCTACCTGTGATATTCGAATCGCATTTTGTCATATCAGAATCCGAAATGTATTTTCAGATAAAAGTGTTAAAGAAAACTTATCCCTGCGATACCGTGCATTAAATTGATCGTTAAACAAATGGTTTTTTAATCTAACTTTTAAAATAAATGCAAATTAGTTTAACAAATATTTACATGTTGTTGCATCACAAATAATATTGTAATCTGTCAAGATATTACCTTGTAGACCATATACGCGTTAATCGTGTCGTCGAAGCAGGTGTAGAGATCGTTAAGAAGATCGACCACCTGAAAAGGCGTCGATAGAGCGGATATCGTCGTGAAACCGACGATGTCCGAGAAGTAAATCGTGACTTCGCGAAACTCTTCAGGGTCGACCGGCATGCCGAGTTTTAGTTTTTCAGCGACCGAGCTGAAAGCATTGTGCCGAGTTTACTTTCTCTCTCTAATCTGTTTCCGGAAAAGATTGAAAAGTTTTTTTTTATTTTTTTTTATCGAGTTTTAATTTCGGAAAATCGAAAGTTCATTATCAGTTTACTCAATCAAATCACTTTCAGAAAACGAAGTCTCCTCTCCGTGAAATGGAAAAAAATCGCGAGTCGTCCGTCATTTACCTCGGTAACATTCTATTCAATAGCTGCTCGGTTTTCTTTTTCTCCATATCGAGCTGTTCCGTTCGCTCGCGAATAAGTTCCTCCAGATTGTTCGAGTACTTCTCGAGCATTTGGAACATCGTGTCCACGAAGTTTACCTTTCTGGAAATAAGACGCGGGTTGGTTGTTGACGGCATCCTTGATTGTTAATCTCAATAGTTGTCAAGTGAAGTTTGCACAGGGTTAGAGATTTTGAGTACAAGATTCAAATCAAAAATAGTTTTGCTCACGATATAAACATCTTTTTCTTCTTCAAATGTTTTTCTTCAAATGAGATAAATTTTATATTACTATAGCACATGATTTATATTATAAGATGAATTAATTGCAGAATTCATTTCGATGCAATTTACAATTAATAAGCATCTATCTGAACGTCTGTGTTTTTAAATTCGATTTGTAAAATAGATAATATCTAGATTCTGACGCATGGAACTTATTTCCCCAGATTCGACGATATGTTCAATATTTCCGAATATTGAATACGTCGCTGATCGCGAGAATTAGATAGTTTTCTCGCCGTGACCTTACCTTCCGTGATTTAACTTCTTGAAGAGATCGTGAACGTCGTCGAAATCGGGTCTCATTTCGGCAGCTTCTGCCCAGCACTGGCGCATGATGTTTATAGCTTCCGGTGGGGCGGCACCTTTGCTGACCGACGGTCTAATCAGGGGCGGTGGCTTCATCACTTTCTCGATTATGTCTGTCAGACATGTGAGAAGCCTTGACGTTTCACTCTCATACATATAACTAAGTAAGTGGAAGCTTAACAAGAGAGCATATATTTATATTGTCAGAGTATTTAAAATTTTTATGTCTGCACTTTTTAAGCAAATCGTTACTTAAATTGAGCGGATTGACACAAATTAAACATCTAAAGCACACATCACAGCAGGTCTAATTAATCAAAACTTCTCGCCTTTTTTTTCTGCGACGACGATAATCGGTTTTATCGAAAAACGATACGCGAAGAATTGGCTCATTGTTTTGTTTAATTATTTCGGTTTCACGGGCGACTAAAGTCGCTCGCCACGAAAAGTCAAAAAAAGATAGAAATAACGTAATGGAAGCAATTAACAGCCTTGGACTACTTGCGCGTGAAATGTACATTTGTGGCATGGCGGCCGGTGATTTGGCAGGATCGGTCTGACAGTCAGACCCGCGGTGGCGAAAGGATTAATTTATCATAGTTTCTATATATTTTCTTGACATTGATCGATATGTGTGTGTGTAAGCGTGGAATTTGCTCGGTGAGTTAACGCGAGACTGCTCTCAGAGTCCTTTTTGCATTATGCAAATTAACTAGACTGCAAGTTAACTAGTTGCAAAAAATCTAGTTACGGAAAAAGTCAGTGTCCTTTTTGAAAATAAGAACTCGATTGAACTGTCACGTAACCAGAATAATTAAATTCTAAAGACGCATAAGACAAAGATAATAAAAATTTTCTCAGCGGTTATTCATCGCAGGAAAAGAAAAGTCTAAAATCTTTAAATCGTCGTTAGAATATAAGAACGTCGCGGATATATTACCTTCCGGAGACAGAGCGAGCATACAAAATGGCTCCCCGCGAACAACGACTTCCTGCATGATAATTCCGAAACTGTAAACGTCGCCCGGCTGGGTTCCTTTTTTTCGCAGATTCGGATGCCTGAGCAGTTCCGGCGCGGTCCACAACAGATCTATCGAACAACAAACCGATATTTATTTATTATCGCAACCGACACACGAAATTTTATTTGATTGAACGTTTCGCTTGTTGTGTCAATTATTCTATTTTTATTCTCTTGACTCGCGTCAAAAATCTCATTTCGAATGAATTTTTTATTTTTAATCAGAGCAAAATAAAAATAGAGCGCGCGCGATCCGACTTTAAATTACAGAGACTTTTATAAATAATGTGAGCAATTGTACTCGAGCGAAACTTTTTTCTTTATGTAGGACGCGCGAATACTTAATAAAGCTTGCCAAGTATCAAACTTTTTATTTGCAATGTGAAACAACGCAGAGAGTTTATTAATTAATCACAATAACACAAAAAAACATTCTCTCTCTTTTTCGATGATCCGCATCGGATCGTATTACGCGTTTCTTGTTAATTTATCAGAGAGAATTTTTTAATTAATATACTTTAATTTTCTGACGGAAAAAAAAAACATCGAGTCTCTGCGCTGCGAAGAAGACAAAATAAAACGCAGTTGAGAGCTGAAACAAAGGACTCACCCCGAGCTGTTTTCGTCGGCGGCACAATGTTTTGCGCTTCATAAAACGCAGGCAAACCGTAATCGGTGACTTTCAAGACCCACCTTGCGTCGATCACGCACTTCCGGGACGTCAGATAGCCGTGGACGCGTATCGGCGTGCTATGAAGATACCTCATACCCTGAACATGAAAAGATTCGAGCTGTCCAAACATTTTAATTTCGAAGCATTGAACACACATCGAATCGATTAAAACTTAAATTTCAGAATAGCAGGAAAATGACATCTCGGAGATCTAACAAATTTGATCTTGATTTTTAGTCCGTAATTTTTTCCAAGCGCGCGGATCTGGCGCAAATAACTTCTTGACTTTCAAATCCTCTTTCTTTTCAAAATCTTTCGGGCGATATACGTGTCGCCATCAAGTTAAACGTATCGCGCAGCGGATTACGACTCTACTTACCCGCACGAGATCGGTGAGCAGGGATAATCTGAAGGACCAGTCGAGTTTAATCTCGTCCTGGACGAGCACGTCCTCCAGAGAGCCTCTCGAGCAATACTCCGACACTAGACAAGGTCTCGTAGGTTCGTTAAGGCATCCGATCAGAGGATTGAGATTTTCGTGTCGCAGGCCGTGGATCTGTCGAAAAAAGTAAGAAAGACGAGGGAAAGTGGAAAAAAATTCGATCTGGATCTAACTCGGGGAGAACGAATAAATAAGAGGATGTGCGCCTTTACCGTGACCAGCACGTCCATGGCCTTGTTCTTCATTTCGAACGTACCTTGAAAGGGCAGCTCCTTCAATTGAACCAGATCACCCTGGCAGAAATCGGGAATATTAGTTTCCGGCATTTGGTGCAATATTAAGATCTGTGGTTTTGAAATATATCGACGCAACCCCCTTTCCGTTAGCAGAAATCGATGATGATGACAAAACGATTGAAAACAAAGAGCGGGGTTAGGGATCGACTCGCGCTCAGTTAAAATGCGTTTTAATAGCGCGTTATCAATCTTCATTAAGCGCGAGCGTTTCTTATCGGTCCGATCATATTACGGGACTCGCGGTATTAATCGGTGCCGCCATATATACGGAACACCGAGCGTCTGCGAAAATGAATATCGATGTGTGTCTCGTATATTCTCGGCGCCATCGCATAATACAGCGCGTCACGTTCGAGCGGAAAATTCTCAGAAGTGATCAAGGATGAAATTGTTTGCAAGGGCGAAAGTACACGATGTGGGACATCCGATAATCTCTCGGAAAGCGCGTATATGGGACGCATTTCAAGTATCGCACTTCGTTTCGAATTTCATTTCGCATTTTCAAAACACAAATAAAATTGAATATTCGAAACCCCAACAATCAGGGGAAACTCCAACGCGTCCGAAAATTGCACATTCGTGTCTCATGCGCGCGCGCATGTATATAATTACTTGTTTATAATTATATTTACTCCACATTATCAGGCGCTTACACAAGTTATCCAAGCGTAATTTAATCAACGCGAAAATTCGATTAACACGGCGCTAAAATCTGGTGTGGAAGGAAGACGACGTTTGGGTTTCACACCCGCGATGCAACGTTATCGTCGTCGTCGTCGTCAGTGCGAAGTGTGTCGAGTATATGCAGTCGCGTTATTGACACGCGGTGATGTGGCTTAAGGTAATACTCACGTTATACCTAGCGCGTGGATCTTTGAAGAACGTGTGTCGCGGCATGTTTCCGCCGCCGGCCTGCAGATACGGCCTCAGGGAATTGACGCTGCCGAGCTGTAGCAGATCCGGCTTCTCGCCCACTTCCGGCCCGCCGAACTCCTGAAGCTGCTGCAGCCAACAGCACAGCATCGCCTCGATGCCCTCGTCTACCTGTGCGATAAAATGCGGAAGCCGGATCGAATAGGATACGAGGTAATAGAATCGAGTGGGCGAGCGTTTTGCAGAAACGGTTTGCTGGTCGGAAAAGCCTCTGATACAATCTGATTCTCGACAAAAAAGGCTGCAAATGCGACGGTGAAAAAAGAGGGGAAGGGGGAAATCTTGGAAAAAGCGATACGCTTTATATACGTCTTTTAGCAAAAGGTGTTGAGAAAATATTTATGTTCGTTTCGCACTTCATGAAACTCGTGTACTCTCTTTACGAGATTTCTCAGAGTCTGAGAATGTATGGAGCCCCCGCGTTCGAGGAAAAATCATTTTTCCGCGGAAACAAGACTCTTACATCATCCCTTTATGAAGTTCTTCACAAGCTTGCGGTACAGAGTTATGAGACGTTGACCGACAATGGTTTTTTTTTTTTTTAGACATCGGATTACAAAGAATGTAAAAAAATACGTAGTTCGAGAGCTTAATGTGTAACGCTAGCGCGTAGGAATGTTTAAAATTTGCCCCGGGTTGTTCAAGCTCGGTGTCACTGGCGGTGACATTTAGCAATTTTATCGGGTATTTCTACCTAGACCGATATAATTTAGGAGTTCGCGTAGCGAGCGATCTTGTGTGAAATATATCACATCAGAACCGTAGCAACCGTTCTTGCGTAAAACTTTCCGCCACGTTTATATCGCGCACGAGGAATTTTCTCCGTCGCAACAGTAAGAAAAAGTTTTAGTCGATGTTGTTAACACAATTCTCCTCAATCCTGGACTCGTATGAAAAACCGTTTTCGCATAGAACGACGGATTACGGTCGAGTGTAACAAAAGGATTATCATCCGTGTGCGATAATAACAAGTGAAAAACCATCGCCGGAATTTTCCAACGAAACCTCCGCCTCTCTGCTCTAAACTCGACGACAAATGTACTTTACAAAAGAAAAATATCACAAATAGGGATTTCAAGCAGTACGTTTAAACGTACTTTTTTAAAATCACAACGCCGTGCACAAGTTCTTTCCATTGTTTTAAACGATGCATGGTTGCAAAGGTTAAAAGCCAAGCAAAAATTTCACTCACCGTTCTGGAATCTACTGTAGGCACTTGAGGGAAAACAAAATCTGATGTTGTCAGAATGATTTTGTACGGGCCCTTGGATATCCTCTTCTTAAGCAGCCGCTTCCTGCGGTTACATCGCGCGGAGAATATATTTAACACATCCGGTAGAATGTAACAGTTATTTTTTTTTCTTTCTTTTAATTGTTCATTTGGCTCAATAAATGTTACTAAAGTCGTCATAACTGCTAAATTTTTACATCGTATAAATCACAATACATTTACGAATTTACGTTCAATTCTTGAATTCTGTGTGTATTTTTACATTTAAATCGAATATAAATAAAAGAATGCGTTCTCTTGCGTCAACACAAGAGCGAAAGGGTTTAACTGTGATTGATGTTTTACATCGTAATAAAGTGATCGCTCACCGGACTATAATCGCGACGGCGATGGCGACAAAGGTGAACAGCAGCGACCCCAGAATAATAGCTATGATATGTGTGGTGCGGAAAGACATGTCGTCCGAGTCATCTGTTAAATAATTAATACACTGCATTATCTCGTTATGGCGTTATCAGGCAGTTATATTTTCGGATACGAGGGAGAGCTGAGGATTTTATCGATCTTGACAGCCGGCGCGGTGAAAGGGACAGTCCCTTCTGCGTGCCTTTTCCCCGTTTCCATAATTATCCCATCCTATTTTTGGCAGTGAACCTTCTCGTGTCGCAACGCGGTCGCACGGACACCGCCGTTAGACGGTATCCGTTAAATAATAAACGAACCGCCGCCTTAAACGCTTTTCCCACAAAATACACATCATGTGACATTAATTATATTCTTAATTACTTAATTAATTATACTCTTAATTTACACTTGTAATTACCGTATACGTGTTTCATTGATTATTTTGTCAGGCTTATATCTCGAAAGTCAATTATCCGACCGAAAAAATATTGGAAATACTTCAACTCGTCATATACAAGAAGCGATTGATAAGTACAGTGGTCTTATATACATTTGTCGCTGACAAGTTTCTTTTCAGGAAAAAAAAATGTAAAACGCTTGTTCATTATATTGCACGCGACAGGTCGCCAAATAAGTAGACGCGTTCTCAGTGATTTTTGGCAATGCACCAAATCGTGCTTCAACTGTTGCAACGGATAAAATTTACGAGCTGAACCTGGAATTGCCGTCTCATCCGTCTTATTCCGCCGGAATAAGTGAGACCTCGCGTAAGCGATTTCCAGTTATTTGCGAATCTGAAAAGTCGAATATCGATCGAAAGAAATTTTCGAGCAATGAAATCTCCTTTTCGATACTTATCAATTCGCTCTTTCCTCGTGTTGATTTCTCAGTAAAATCGTAAAAAAATATTTTCCTCAAGCGTCGCAAATCAAACCTCTGAAACTCACCCGGGCAATCATCGACGTCACAGGACGAGTCAGGTGTTTCGATTTGCGTCTCGTTGAGAAACGGTATCGCGCTCAGCTGTTGGACCAGCAGTCGTTGATGTTGCTCGACCACAGCGAGTATTGGCTGCCAGCCGGCGTCGCGCCAGTCCAACAGGGCGTACGTGTACATCTTGTTGTTGTGGCCGTCGAGGCTGCTGTTGTCGCGCGTCAGCACCGTCAGCGATTCGTTCAGTCGATCGAGCAACGCCAACGTCGCGTAATTCTGCGTGCCATTGAAGACCTTCCTCACGTCGTACCTGCGTAAAACGTCGGCAAGAAGCCGTTTTCGTAGAAACTGGTTTGTCGTGAACTATTCTTGTACGAAGGCGACGCGGCGTCGCGACGCTCCGCCGTGACGCCGCGCGAGCCCGTTCCCGTTTAGCGAAAGTTAATCATGAGGCGAATTACACGGATCGACGCTCGCAATTAACTCGGCTCGAATGATTCGACAGGCGCGATTTGTATTATAATTCGGGATTCGTAGTGTTCGCGCGCGCAGTCGGAATCTCGTAATTACGTAGCGTCGAGTTGGGTAACGAAGGGTAAAGGTCTCAAAAGTCAGATATCCTTTCGTCAGCGGGATTCCTTCCAACGTTCTACTTGAATCGCGCGAAATATGAGAGATGTTGTTGATGTTGTACGTTGACAGGTTTTTTCGTAAGAGTCTCAAGAATCTTCGGAAGATCGTAAAATTTTCCAGATAACACGAAATGTCTGCTGTTATAAATCTTCTCGTAATACAAAAAAGTAGTTACATTTTCTCTTTCTCTCTTTCTCTCTCTCTCGCCGAGTAGATGGCGAGGAAAACAAGCTACAAAGTGTTCGGAACGAAGGACACGTGATTAATTACGTAATGTCGGACGTTAATTAATTTGCTGACTTGACTGCGAATTATTATTCACGATACGCCGCTGCAACTTGCGTTCAACTGCGACACATTTCTGGGTGGCTTACCTCCGCTATTGCTATTAATTAAGTTGAGAAACGTAATTAATTTATGACGAAGCCGAAGTTGTGTGTTTCCGCCATAGCTGCATTGATGAAGTATCTTCTTCGCGCGCGCGAGAGAGAGAGAGAGAGAGAGGTAACGTTATTAATAGATTACCCACCTTTGATCGAGTGGCGCAACCGCGAATAGATTTTCCATCATGATGCCACTGAGGTTTCTGGGCGGGATGAATCTTCGGGGCAGCTGCGAGGGGGTCGGCGTCGTCTTCGCGTCGTCGCTTTCCGAAGTCGCGTTCGGGCGGGCGCGTGTCGCGTTCGAGGTAGAAAAATTGGAAGACTGTGTGATCACGGGGCTGGTCGATGATGACGGCGGGTCGGCGAGGAGCGGATTGGGCGATGACGAGTCGTCTTGCGGTAGGAAAGGATCGATGTCACCCGTGTGGATCATCAGAATGACGGAGTTCTTGGTGTGCATTTGCCACACGACGTTCAGCTCGATCAGAACCCGACTCGTCATCTCGTCCAGCAGCGGCAGACAAAGCACAACCGTGGCTTTCAACAAAGAGAATCGAGACTGTGTATACACGCGCGATACAAAGAAAATATTAAAGAATAAAAAAGAAATCGAATAGGGGAAAGATCTCTGACAATTTTTACAGCGCAACTGGATTGTTTGTTTGTTTGTTTTTTTATTTACAAAGTTGTTATTTAAAATTGTTTGATGAATTACGATTGCGCATCGGAGAGTTTGTGTTTTCAAGATTCGTCAATAGGAAAAGTTTTAGGGCATGGTGATTTGTGATTTCGATTTAATTTATTGAATTATAAAATTTCGATATAGTAGTAGATTTTGCAGTAAATTAAGTAGTAAATTGATATCACGGAAAAAAATATTTGCTAGAATAGCAAGAAATTAGTTACTATATGACCAGAAAAAAAAATATTTGTTGAGGTTATTGAGATTTTTGCTTTGCCAACAAAACATTTTGTTAATGAAACAATTTCGTAGACTCGACCATTTTCCTTGCTGACCATATAATAGCAAAAAATGTTTTTTTCCGTGTATGTAAATGATTTTCTGTATTTTATTATTCAAGATGCGTACGCGACAGCTTGTGAAATGAACTATATCCGAATATACAACTCCACATTGTGTGTTAATGAACAAAACTTAATTTACTAGTAGTTGTTTGTTTTCCGTGCCTAGGCGAAAATCCTGGAATTAAGGGATTAAATGCTGCAATGGCTGCTGTGTGCATTATACGATCACAAAACGTGCGCGTTCGGTCGGTACGCGTATTCATCTCTTTAATTGGATAAAACAAAACAAAGTTTACTGAAAATCTCTTCCGAAGAAATTACTTGTCTTTCTGTGTAACGTATTCGAATAAAACCAAATCCCGTTTGGTCGATACGCGGCGACGATGATAAAATCCTCGAACTACAGAGACGAATTTTTTTGCGACACTCACCATAAAACCATATTAGCCTCTAGGTATAATATACGATACTCTTTCCCGCGCGCGCGCGCGTGTGTATATAAGCGCGTGCGTTTATATACAGAGATGAAAAGAAGCGCGGAGAAAAGGGAGAGAAAAAGGGAGCTCGCGCATAGAGAAAAGAAGGGTAAATTGCGGAAAATGATATATTGACTAACGAGCGTGGAATGACCTGTCGAGTGGCAATTAAACGTATAGTCCTACATCTCTTTTCAGAGATACGATAAAAAGCCCGGGATTGTAATTGAAATATCGTACAAAATACCTCCGGCAAAAGCTGCGCGCGCGAGGGCAGCTTATATTCAATATATAAAATTAACTAAAAAATACGAACGCTCTCTATTTCTCTTTATAAAATGCGATCGTGCTTCTGAATTTTGTGTGACAGAATATACATGTGAGCGTAACGAAATAAATTCTTGACGCAATAAATCTGCAGCTCGAGCGGTCGAGCTTCTTCACGCGTGACGGGTCATTTTTTCGGGTCGCGGTTTATGTTCTTTAACTTTCTATCTGTGCGAACCAACGTCGTCGCGAGTCTGACTCACATATCATTGCACCAATCTCAGCGTCAAATGTTACTCGAATTATTAATTAAAATAAATTCGAAGAAAGTTAAAATGAATTCAGACCGCCAGATTATTGGGAATGAGAAGAACAATTTGAACTGCAAAGAGTTAAACATTTACATAAACGAGGGCGACTTTCGCCCTCGCGAAATATGCGATTTTCTGCGTCGGCAGGTCGCAGTCGTGCTTGTCGCAGCGAAACGCGAAGCGGTCGGCCGTCCATTCACAAGACTGAGAAATTAATTAAAGCCAGTTCTCTGATTACACATTCGTATCTCACATTGAAATATACAGTCGCTCTCGGACACGTTTCCTGCGGAAAGGGCCGCGACGCGTCGCACTCGACTCATTTGCATTCACGAGCGCGCTACAGGGCGCCGTAAATTATCGCTAACTAAGTCGGCCACTTTCGCGGAGATTCTGAGATATACAATCGCGAGAGAGAGAGAGGCTCTCTGATATAAAATTTCAGCAAAGTTTCAATTCACAGCCGCGTAACGATCCTCGAGCGGCTCATAAGCTTTCGCCGCAAGGGTTTTTTTTCTTTCTTTTTTATCACGTACACCGCACTCTCTCTTTCTCTCCACCGGAGAGAGCTTGCAGACGGCTGTGCTTGCAGGTGTGCTTCGTCGCTGTTAAACCTGGTTTACGACCGAGCGAGCGTCCGACACGCTTTTTTACGCGCTACGAAGAGATTCCATAAGACGTCGTTAACTTCAGCTCTCTTACAAACGGAACACCTCATTGTGCGAACAATTTTCGGAATTTTCTGCGCTTTTCGTGCAGCGAGAATTTTGTTTTATTCTTATTTTTCGCCGAAACTCGATCTCTCGAGACGAGAAGAGTGACAACCAAACTTCGCGAAATTGGATAAAATAGGTGTATGTGAAATAGGGTGCGCTGTTGTGTCGCGACACAAAAAAAAAAAAAAAAAAAAAAAAAACGTTACGCCAGACAAATATGTATTTCACGTCTTATTTCTATTATAGGTCTTCAAATTTACATTCCGATCGTTTCTCATTGTATTTATTCTATCTGTAATCAATTCGGTCAATCTTGTTAACAGTCTTTAGATCAAGTACAATCACAGAGGTGGTAAAAGTTCAGAAAAATTATTAAATTTATTTCTAGAAGCCTTCAAATTAAATTCTGACGGTTTCAATATGTTCTTTAGTGTTTATTCTATCTGGGTCTGATTCGGTTCAGTCTTTTCTCGTTAACTCTCAATGTTCAAATCAATTACAGAAGATCAATTGCACGGAGGTGGCAATTACAAGTTTAGAAAAATTATTAAATTCTCGATAGATTTATTTTTGTCGGGTCTCTCACTGTGTTAATCTCTCTTCTCTTTCCGCGAAAGCGTTTTTTCAGATACGAGGAATAAACGCATAAAGAAAACACCTAGCGAAAAGTGTAATCATGCGTTCGGTCGAAACTGCAGACGGCTGCGTTCCAGCATTCTCTTAATTCCCCGTACAAATCTCGAACCGGAGAGTTGTAAACGAGCCAGCGAACAGAATTCTCCAAGAGTCTGTCTTGTATCGGTAATGCAATAAACTCTCGACCGAAGTAACTCAACGTCAGACATTTCGGGACGTCGCACGTAAAATCACAATGACGCAACAAAATGCAATTAAACGGTTAAGCGTTTCGTAGAATAGTTCCAAGACGCGGATGGCGTCGTCTATCAAATCGCGAGACACACATATACACAACTTCGCAAATGTCTTCAATCGCATTTGGGAATTCAGACGAAGAGACGAAAAGGTTGCACAACGCGCTTCACTATATATGCTCTCTTATTCGAAGGAAAGGATGCGCGTTGCGCCATTTAATTTAATTTTCGAGTCCGATAGTTTAGATAGTTTACTTCGAAGAGATACTTCCGTCATACTGCGCAGTCCGGGACTGCAAGTGGCTGATAATGCTCGCGAGTTTCTGTATAATGGGATATCCAACTGTTCAGCTTACCTCGACGGGAAACGCTGTGCACGGATCTGAGTATTCTGCGGATTTGCTCGAGAGTTGCGCGATGGGGCAGAATCAAGTGGTGTCGCAGGACAACGCCGATCCGTCGGAATGTGCCAATCACGGCGCGATCCAGGCTGGACCAGGGCTCGCGATCTGCAGCGGTAAATCAAAAAGAGCGTCAGCAAGCGGGGCATTTAAAATTCAACTCGTGCGAGCGATCGTCTTATTTCAATGGGCCGTGGCGATAAGCAATCGATTTATTATTATCTCATCTTCGTTCCTCGCTTTTGATCCTTCCGTGTTTTAATTTCTTAGCGTCCTCGATTCGATGAGAGATTACATTAAGCTGAGTGTCAAAAGCGCGAAGCCATACGTAATTTTCTTCTCGCAACCCGTTGAAAATAGGTGACCTTTTTTGCATGCGCACCGCACGTTTGACAGAGCTAACATGCACAAAATACACGTTAATTCTCTCTTTCTTGAAGCCGTGAATTAATAAAAGCGGGAAAGTTTAATCAACCGTGTTTCATTTTCCGTGTGGCAAATATGCGAGACATATATTTATTATTTAATCTGCATTTTGTAATATTCTTTTATAAGAGAAAAAGAGAGAAAAAAGAGCAAAATATCCAGGTTGTAAAATTGTGATGATTTTTTTCGCAGAATATTCTCAAATAAATCAAGTAAAAAAATCTAAACTATGAAAATATTAATCCTTATAAATAAAGTACCATTAAATACAATTAATTCTAGCACTAATAACATAATCAATATATGATTATAAGATAAAGCCAACCAAACTAAAAAAAAATAAAAAAAAATTGTGTGTATAATTATAAAATATTTTGAAGTAATAAAACAAACCAGTGAATGCTTGTATAGTTTAAATTAGAAACTAGTATAATCTTGTATATATAAATTACAAATAACAATAATTAATTATTTAATAAAATCAGTATAATTTATTGTTACTGTTGCCAGCATTTTCTGTTCGATAATGAGTTTCATTTTGTAGCAAATTTGTGCGAAATTGAATGTTGATCTTGAACAATGAAAGAGACTTACCTGTACCGATAATGGCCGCAGTCTTCCACTGCAAATGCAAGAATATTTCCGCCACGGCGCTAGCCATCGACGGTAATGACGGAGAAAGCCTGATGATCGATGACAAATCCCGCTCCTTCAAATCTCTCTGGAACATAAGTTATCGATATTTGCGATCTTCTCAAATTTTAATGAGATGACATTTGAGAAGTTATATTTTTAGTCGTTTTTTTTTAACGTAATATCTACTTGAAAAATTACTCAATGCCATGCGAAGAACGTAGTAATAGTTTGTAGAAAAAAATATTCAAAAATTTTATAAATCAACTTTTTTGTTTTTAGCTTGCGTATATAATTTTTACTTTACAGAAAGAAAGCAACACACAATTTTGCGTTCTATTTGTAGTATGCGGAGAATTTTTATTTTATATTTCCTCGCAATAAAATAAAACACGAAATAATCACTGCGCAAATATTCTTTTAATGTTTACGAGAAAAAACAACGATTACTGTTGTAACATATTGCACTTTGACAAACAAAAATGTTCGCAAAATAAAAGATTTTTTTTTTTAAAGCAAGTATAAAACTAATATGAATGACACGTAAAAATTCAATTCGTTCGTGTGTAGTAGAAATATATCCGAAAGTGTCTGTCGAACGCGATGACATAACTGTCGCCTTGGGGAAACGTGTGAGATATCTGCCAGTACATAAAGACGAGCTTTCAGGACGGCGATTTGTTTCGCTCGAGCGAATTGTGCTTTATTGGTGACAAAGTTCACGGTTGAAAGAATTCGGGCAAAGAGAATTTGGCGAGAAGTTCTGCATTATTGGCCTCACACATACACACACACACACACACACAAGGACGACGAAAATATATTTCATGTGCACCATTTATCGTTTACATAAGAAGAAATGTTCCGTAATTGCGCGCGCACTAATTAGAAAACTGAATATAAACATTTCGAACAGGCTTGAAACTCGGAATTAAAATTGGCTCTTTCAACAAGGTCAATCGCGCGGAAGCGGAGACAGAATTTATAGCATTTTCGCAATATCTCTGGTATATTCTCGTGGTAGATAATTATTTACAAGCACAGATTTTCATTATATTTTAACTTTTATTATCAAATATTGTCTCTCATGTTTAACTTCACGACGCAAGTTGCGCGCACACGGCGTGAGAAAAATATGTGATTTCACGAAAACTTGAGAATATGGGTACAAGATTCAATCAAGGTACAAGAATCAATAACTGAACCGATTGTTTTTTTTTTTAATTTTACTCGACTCGGAAGTTTAAAACTCCAAGACAAAAAATGTTTTATTTTTCAGACGTCAGAGTTTGTTTGTAGAGAACAATCTCGTTCTTTTTTTCCACAATAAAAGCGCGTCGCGTTTTGAATACTTCGGGATTTATCGCGAGATTCTCTCTGTTTTAATTTGGTGGTTTTTTTAGGTCCAGTTATTTCACACACACGCAAAAATGTGATAATTTTATTTAATACCGCAAACGACTTGATCACTCCATCAAGATGTGACAGGAACAATTTCGAAAAACAATATATCGCGTATTTCGCACGTAGAAAAATAAATCGTGAAAATATAGTTAGTGTTTTTTATCCGTAGATAGAAAATAAAACATTCGCGTCAGTAAAAAACAATAAAAATAAAAACAATTTATCTTTTTTAACTTTATACGAGAGACGTATAGAGAGCAATTTGCATAAACAAACGGTAAAATTTAAAATATGCACCAAAAAAATATTCGGGAAAAAGAAACCAGTGATATAAGTCGAGAATAGAGAGACGTTTTAAAGAACCTTAATTAGTCCGGCACACACAGAGTTCTCTTTTTGGTCCCGAGTTTTCTTCTCCAAAGAAAGAGTAATAAAGCAGCTTCGATGTTTTGTATTAAATACTTTCTCACAGAGTGATCTTTTTTATTTCCCAAGATACCCGGAGAGACCGCCGCGCGTAACTTAATAGCCAATTAAGCGTCGTTCAACAGCTCGAATAACCGTGCGGAAACGTGGAAACCCATTACAAGCGGGGACGACAGCACTTACCAATGGACAGGTCCAAGTGAGCAACGGCTTATTCCCAAGGTGCGCAAGCTTAGCGGCCACCTCGCAGATCGAGCTGTCGAGAGTGGCAATCACCGCCTTCGTGTTGCTCTCACCGAGAACGTGGATCAGCGCGCCGAGGCCACCGGTTTCCGTCTCGCACGTCACTGGGAATTAATTAATCGGACCGTTAGTTTCCCCACGACGAACGAGGACTTCGGAGAATTACCTCTTCTTCATTCTATCCCCCTTCTCCGATCTCGATTTTCTTTCACTTCACGCGCGGGGACATGCTTTAACCATGTAATGCACGCGCGCGAAAGAAAGAGAGTGTCGCCGTGACGTATATTGATTTAACGGCGCAATTTTCAATGAGCTCTTGGCTATCGATCCCGATAAGCTCCGCTAACCCTCCTACATCCAGGATAATGACGGAGAGAGGCGTTATGCGCATCTCCGCTCGTTACAGCCGATGTTACACTTAACAACATCGAGGCTAATCCGGCTCCGTGTCTCTGGCGATTCTATTCACATCCATTGTGCGTGACGTATCTCGGGCGTGGAGGGTCCGCGACGATTGTGTACGATATAATGCGCGCGTACACGACTCAAACAATATCGCGAAGATGCTGTTGGCGTAGCTCTCTCAATACGACACGGAGCATCTGGTACATATGACAGAGACCGACAGATCGAGGATTTGCGACCGCGCCATTCTTGAGCTCGCGTATCAATTTTATGTCGCGCGACAGCGTACATATCCCCGTACATATATCGGTTACGAGAAAAGAGAAGCATTTCAATTTTGTTCGCGCGCAACATACGATATGTGGGTGAACGTAATTTCTACCCCCGAGAGAGATGGCGGTTCGCCGGACCGGCACTTACGCCAAACGCACACCCAGCCGAGTTTCGATTTGAATACGTAATTGGATTATCGGACATCGCGTGATTCACGCGCGTGTAAATTTAGGACCGCTTGATGCCGTTATACATAACGGGGAAGCGTGCGAATGGATTATATTACCAACCTCGCTTCTATATTATGGGTATAAAGGTAACACCGTTATAATCTGTGGAGTAAATGTTGCAGCAAAATTTACATTTAACACGTATCTGATATACATACCAAATGACTATAATTAATTATTTCGAGAGATTTTTGCATGTGTGCATATATAAAGTTTTTTATACGTACATATAAATACATTTTACACATATATAAAATAATTATATTATATAAATAAATATATATATATTAATATTTATTTGCATATATAATATGTATAAGTTACATATTTATCTATACATATTTATATATATTGTATGTAAAATTTTCATATATGTACATATATATATATATATCTTATTTCAATAATTAACGTTCAAATTACACTAGTCAAATCTAACTTATATACAACTACATCCGCGAAGCAGTATTATATCCGTAAATTTTGATAAGAGTTTTAACTAAAATAAAAGTTAAAAACTTGATGTTTTTTTTTTGGACTGGTGTAATTAACGTCGCTTGTGTCACGCGAAAAATATTTGCGTAATTGTGCACGGTGAGATACCCCGTAGTTAAATGTAATTTTTTATCCACAACAATTAGGATAAGAACACAAAGTATTAAGACAGATGCGAGCCAAAACACGAGTTGTATGTGTTTTTTTCATTGAATATAGAAACTGTATTGATTTATTTTTTCAATAAAAAAATCACGCAATCTATGGCTCGCGCACATCTGTCCTAATACTTTATTTTACACCCACAAGTTTTATACGTACTTTTCTGATATCCGCGGTGTGAATTGTTCGCGCGAAGCATTTGTGCTACGGATAGCGAGTAGTTTCGGTCGAAATAAAACGGACAGCATATATACTCACGGTTGGTCGGCATCACGCTGATCGAAAGATCGTCGTCGAGATCTACTTCGCGCTCCAACCGATCTTGTATCGCGGTGACGTTGATCTCTCCGTCGCATCCCTCGCCAAGAAAGATTACCACGTCTGCGTCGTCGAGTGGTCGTTCGGCGCTCGTTACCTCCGTGGAATAGGTGGACGTGCACGAGAGACGACCGACTACGGTTGAGGGGGAAAGGCACCCGGATAGGATCGCGATCGGGAGCAGCCACCACCAGAACTGGCGAAAACAATTCCCGGCCATGGGCCCCTGGACCCCGCCGAACGAACACCCCGTCGCTACCACCGCGGCACGGGAAAACCGGTGAGACTACCACTTTCCCTATCCTCGTCCTCTCTGCGAAATATGTACAAGTGAAATATTATAAGCAAAGTCACTAATTTATCAAATTTATTCTAATATTATGTCTTCATTAAATATTTATGATAATTTATTGAATGGTGGGATTAAATTATATTATATGTAAGAACTTTGTGTGTAAGAATTGCGGGAATATTCTCGCAACACAAAGTTCTTACATAATATAATTTAATTCCACCATTCAATAAATTATCATAAATATTTAACGAAGATATAATATTAGAATGACATTTGACTTTAAAGATTAAAGTGTTCCGTTTATTTTTTAATACAAACTCTGGCCAGCTTGGTCCGGCACATCATCCAGATTCTTACAATTAATATGATCGTATATGTATATGATCTGTATATACAAGAATTTTTAGTTTATAATTAAAATTCATTCGCGTCAATGCTACACGTCGAAAAATCTACATGTTCAAAAATTTACAATCAAGAGTTAAAATTAGTTAACTATATGTAGTCAAAGTTATATAAAGTTAAAAAAATATAAATTTCACTCGCGGAATATTGATCGCCGTTACATTAACTTAAAACGGACGAGACAAACAACATACGAGCCGAAGAAGTTACTGCTCTCCTCGAAAACACAATGTGTGAATATGAGAAGGGCGTAACCAGCGGAGATGAGATAACATACTCCACACGACTCTCTTCGTTTACTTGAGCTTATCGCTTTGAGAACATTATATTCCCGCTTTGAATAATAATTGAATTTTAGTTTTAATTAAATCATTAAAATTCACGGAGTTGATGTGATCGATGCTAATTTTGTGTTTGTGCTCACGCTTTCCATTTTCCGAGATCAGATTTGAATTTACGGAGATGTCGAGGCGGGAGAATCTTCTGTGTGGCGTGTGGTTGAACGGGAAAATGCGTGGGGGGTTGTGACTTGAAGGCTAGATACCCGAGCCAATGAAATCGGGACACTCTTTGTTCGCCGCGGAAATACGTGATGAAACGCGCGACCGTGTTTTCCTTTCCTTTAATGCCGCAAAGAACAAGAAGCTTCGAGGCGTAATTAGCTCTTTGAAACGCAGCGCACACACAAGCCGAATCTAGCGACGAGACGAGATTTTCCACCAAGTCGTGATTCATACTAGTTCATTCTCTTTTTTTTTCTCTCTCTCTCTCTCTCTCTCTTCCTTTCTTTTTCTCTTTCTTACTTGCGGAAAGGTCGCGGCTTAGCGATGAGATGAATACTAATGCGAAAAATTGCAAACGAAGTTACGAACTTCTGAAGCTTCGACGTGCAACAGGCAATCGGTGTACCAGCGAAAAAATGTTATTTCCGCAATACAAATCTCAAAATATATATATCTTCACATGTTTACACGTAATGTAGTAAGAAAACAAATGTAAAGCTACATATAATGTTTTTTTTTTCAGGTTTTTATTTTCACGCGAACAAGAGGCTTGGCTGAAATAGCAAGAAAATTGATTGATGATCTATATATGATCAAGACAATTAAATTCGTTGTTTCATTTCACAAAACATTTTGTTAGTGAAACAAAAAATTCAGTAGGTTTAGCAAATTGTTTTTAAGCTAGTCACGTAATAGCAAAACTATTTTTTTCCACGCAGTCATGTTTGTCTATTGTTTTTTTCAGTCATTTTTAACTATCAGGAGAGAGCAATCGAAAAAAACCAAATTTTCTCCTCGTCGTATGTTGCTCTTCGATCAATCTGTCGGCTTTAATCAAACCTTTTTCGAAAAACGCGCGCGCAAAGAACAACAACAGAGAGACGTACGCTCTCTCCGACGAAAAACACGCGTTATCGCGTTACACAAAAACTCCGTACTAACTGCATACAGTTTTTTTACAGCGTTGCTGCGCGCGATCAAAACTACGTAGCGCGCAGTTTTTTTATTTTTTTTTTATTTTACAGTGTTACTGTATTAACGAAAACTATTCTAGCGCTGTTTGCACACACACACACAGATGCGCGTGTCTTTGACGACGGATAATCGGATATCGCCTGTGCTCTTTGTCACGCGAATAGAAGCGCGAACGTGTGAACTTATGATGTTTATCAGATTAGATTCCGCGTTCGACGCGCGGTTATTTGATCGCCGCCGCTGGGTCTCGATTTTCGCATGGGATTATCGCAAATGATGAATTGACGCTCTACATATATGTTATAGTATCTCAACGTATAAATGTCAATGCGCTTTGCGAAAGCAGATTCGCTCTCGCGATTCGACGCTCACGTTTTTCCAACGCGGACGCGCTGTTATTACGATGCAAAAGTGAATTCACCCATATTTCTCTTTTGCTCTCCGGATTTTCAGGAAAAAGACTCGAGAAGGGTAAAAGAATCGCGTTTCATCGATTGAAAACATTCCTGAAATAGCTCGCCCTTCCGCCGCTGCTCTCAGTCATACACTCAAAGAGCACACTGCTGTGTGCGGGGGACACACGCAAAGAGCTTTACATTTGAATAAATTAAAAAAAAAAAAAAGAAAATAAAAAAGAAATAAATAAAGAAATAAAATGTTCTATGTCAATTTCTCTCTCTTTCTCTCCGCAAATGTCAGCTGAATGAATATTTCATATTGCGATATGATAATTGCTTTGATAATTGCTATGCCGGATAAGGATTGAAGAAGAGAGAGAGAGAGAGAAAAGAGAAAAGCTCTTTAATATATATTTTATCTATCACAGACGGATTATTAAACTCAGTTCTCTCGGGCCGGATATCGATGGGGAATTCACGGCGACGGGGAAACGCGCGACAACGGAAATAAGTGGATATAGATTTTTCCGATAAGAGAGAAGTGTCATTCTCTCTCGACTGTGACTTGTTCCTAGAAAGACATAAGCATTCTTAAGACTTCTCTTTTTCTCTCTTTTTTTTTCTCTCTCTCTTTCTCTCTCTCATATGCAAGTCTCATTTTCTGATACGCGCCTGAATCGAGAATTCCATCTCGAGCTGCAAGAGAGATTCAACGCGTAGCCTCTGAATCTCTCCGCGCGGTGAGTTAAGTTACGTTCTGTTAAAAGATTCTTGAATATCTTAATTCGAGCCGCTTGTAAGATTCTTTTCAATTACTTCTTTGCGAATAACTCAATTTTAAAATAATAAGGAAAGAGCCAATGCGAACCAATGTACAAGATGTCTGTGTATAAAGATATGATTTCATTATAAAATATAATCAGACATTTCGATCTTTGGATTTTTCTTCAGTGAATAACTGGGTGTAAAAAACATTTTTACAAATTGATTGCAACAACCAACAAAATTTAAGGTTTGTAATAAACACTCGGCAATAATAAAAATTGATCTTATCCAAAATAAATGATAAGTTGCACGCAATAGAAAAAAACAGATAGTTATTTAAGTAATGATCAATTAAAAATAAATAAATTAAACATAAAATCTATGTAGAAACAAAAATAATTGATTTATATAACGTAATCCTCTCACGATTCTTACGAGAATACAATTGAAATATATACAAACGCGCACGTTTCGCGACACGTTTTGCATTTTATGCTGTCTAAGCGCAAAGACGAGAGACTCTCTAACGCAATTGTTGCAGACAACGTGTCGGACATTAGTTTCAATTTACGCGGACGTCAACGCGATCGACTGCGAGCTTGTTACCGGCGAGTAAAATTGCACGTGATGTAATTACTCGGGGAACACGTAATGCTTCGAGTTATCAGTCGTCCAAGCACTCCGACATTGTGATTGGAGAAAATTACCAATGCTTCGGACTCGTGTTCGCCTCTCTCTCTCTCTCTCTTTCCACCCCTTGGTAGGCAGCTGGTATAAGTGCCAATGCCGGTAACGTGCAAATTAACCGGTGGAAATTCGCTCTAACGCCCGCAAGGCGTTTCCAGTGGATGATTTCCGTGTTTACGAAAGCTCAGACAACTTTCGTAACCTCCACCGGAGAACGAGCCAAATCGGTCCCCGATGGGTACTCGTAACAATTTCCGTCGGAGAAGCTCGCGCGGAAAAAATATGAGATAATCGTGATTCGACATTTCAAATCGAAAACGTGCGCGACGTCGATTTAAAGAACAGAGGAAAAACAAAAAGAAAAATCAAAAAACCGTGTCAGGAGAAATGTCAAACGAGTTTTGAATAAAAATAGCGCGCGATCCTTTGAAATTTTATGGTTGGGACAACACGCTTCGAATATTTTATGTTAACTTGGTACGAGATGAAAAATGCGATTAAAAAAAAAAATCGTACATAATTAATGCATTAAAATGCACGAGTTTTTGTTAACTACTTAAATTCTATTAAACAGATCGCGGCATTGTAAAAAGATTATTATAAAATGAATTATTAGTCTAATTTTTTTTTAATATCGCGCGGTTGCCAACACACACACACGTACATCTTTCCGAGCTTTGTGAAATTCAAATATATTATTAATTAATTCATAATGTAATATTACACGAGAATCGTATCACATTATGTATGTAAGCGATAAAATCGATTTTCCAATTACGAAACAAAAGCTCGTTGTTAAGTCGTAATGGAAGATTCTTAATATTGTATTAGCTAAAAGGCCAAGCTCGCGATCGGAATGTTCCATTATTGTTTCGTTCTCTGTTACTTTATACCTTTCCGTTTTGTGCTCAATATTCGCTTGTCAGTTAAATTAGATTACGTGTCTATGCAACCTAATTTGTATGTTATGCGAACACTTCATCTGAAATTTAACGCAGTCACTTCTTATTGATCGCGATCCGATTCAATAGAGCAAATATAAGCTTTCGATCTAATTCCAATATAACGCGATTACTCAGAAGTGTCACCATTTGAATATCGTTGTGTGTCTCATTCGTTTCAGTAATTTCGATCGTTGTTGCGTGAACCGATAACGTCTGCCTGAAGCAACGACTGTACCACTTGATCGCTTAAATCCCGTCAAACGCGGCGAAATTCCGAAAGTTGGCGAGAGATGTTGAGACACGCGTCGAATTCCGATCCAAATCACGTCAAATGCAGAAAGAAATGAGATCAACAGGTGACGAATCCGGCCGGGATCATGGAGCTCGAAGTAAATTAGCGAGTGTAGTAGAACTTTAGAGTCGATAAAGCTGTCGTGAGTTCTGACATTTGAAAATAAATCATTGCGTCACAATTTATTTACTGTAATCCGCAATTTTACTCGTTTCGAACTTTCGCGTAACCAATTTGCTCGCAAAAGAAACGAACGTCTTGGAAAATGAAAACGCGAGCTTGCGACATAAAAAATTTCTCTCTGCTTTTTCGTTACAATTTTTCGCGTGGTTTTTTCGATCTCTCGTTTCTGCTATTTATTTAACTCGTAATTTTCATCTCCACAGGATATTAACAAATCTCGCCTCATCTTTTTTTTTGCATTATCCCTTTATCGAGAAAAGAATCTCGCAGAATATTAATACTAAATGTTGTCAAAGGACAAACAAAGTTTGCCGATCTTCTTGGTAATGGCGTCGTACATTGCGAGTCGCAAAATTAGGTCAAGTATTGTACAGTTTCATGTAGCTAGCTCTTATTGATACCTACGTCGCTAAAACAATAATAGCCAATAGCTATATCAACAGTGTGTATATATATATATATATATATATATATGCGTATTGTACATTTCGGTCTAAGGGAAACTATAATTGTTTTAACGAGTAAATATATCGGGTGTGTTCTCTTGGTTTGCGCAACGGTTTGTTAGGAATCGAACGATTTCCGTGAAAATAAAATTGCTCGTATTTAAAGACTTCACGCACAAATTGATCTAAGTCGTAACATAAAACATAGAAATCGTAAGGCTGCTATTTTCGAATTTAAACGATTGTAATTGGTCAGTTCTTACGATATGTCTTACGTTACGGCTGCGGCGATTTATGTGCGATGTGCTTTTATGACTCATTAAGGTATTTATGACTCATGATATTTATCGCACGACAGTAACTATTTAAATTTTAATCCTACGCTATAGAAAAGTACCCTCGGAACTCGATTTACATGTCGTAAACAAAATATTTCAGACTCAATTTTATCAGCATTTCATTAATTAGCGTAGAAATAAATAAGTTTTATTATGCTCAAAAAATTCATAAACAATTTATTTCCTTTCGCCGATGCGATAAATTTTTACCAGCGGTTGTCCGCATCAACGCACGAACAAACTATTGAATTCGGATAGATTACGCAACTAATCCCATATTGAGTCGAACGGCAATCTGGCAACGTCACGTGCGTTTAATTAAATTTGTTATTCTGCTTAGCTGTTAACAAAATTGATAAAATGACTCTTCAATTTCCTACATAGGTCATTGACAATACATAGGTCAATTCATAAAAGAAACACTACTAGAAAAATTTTTTAAAGCAATTTTGAATATGACGGAGGCGTGACAATCGCACAAAAAAATGGCCAAGACCCAGGTGTTGCGCGACGTTTTTGCTGGTTATCAGCTATGCCTCAAATTGAGCGTCAAGAAATATTGCAATTGTTTTGCCGCTTCATTTTGACAACTAGACGATCAATAATTCTACATTTTTTAAATAATATTTGTATGTTGGTAATTACCGCCTTCTAGTTTTTTTATCGCAAATATAGTTTAGCAGCTAGAGTTTAAAACGTGCTTTTTTAACGCATGTAATACGTGTAAAAAATTTCACTTATAATTGCAATTATCTCAGCTTGAAACGATCAAGCGTTTCGAGATTTTACGGACGCTTACAAAGCCTTTCGCTTCATGCGTGGTTCAAATTTTTAGAAGTTTGCAAATAATCGATTCTACCTGACAAATATTTTAAAATAACACACGTTACGTCAGAGCAGTAACCTAATTTTGTTGCTTTTCTACGCGTAAGTAGTTTTGCAGTTTTGTTTTTTATTCTTTTTCTCAGAACATCTCAGAAAATATTTTATATTCTCGCGCTTATAAAAGCAACAAAAGCGTCCGTGTTTTGGGATAAATTTTATGTGGCAAGTGTAAAGTAAGTCACGTACCTGCGAAGCTAGTACGTCCGCGCCGAAATTCTGAATTCTTCGGGATCTCCTCTCTGAATCGCTTTTCTTCTCTACATGATGACGGCGGTTGGTTTTACACGTCTTGTATCTTCCTCAATGAAATGTTTCTTCGCGCTGAACGACTAAACTGGCTTACTGTCAAAATGGTTATCGCGCGCGACCCGCTTTCATGCTTCCACATTTTGCCGCGTCGCAAGAAAGATCTCGCGTCATCACCGGCTTTTTTAGTACCCCGCCGAATTTAAAGTCGCGTTAGCGCGCTTCGCGCGCGCACGCGAACGTCCCGAAACATTGGCCTGATTTATAGCAGCAACAGTTGCGCCGAATATTTGCACGCGTGACGTTCGCGAGTTTTTTTTTGCGAGTCACTAGTGGGGTGGTCTCTCTCTCGTTGCGGCAATATCGGTATAAGCTCGGGGGACTGTTTTTTTTTTTCCTATCGCGTTCAAGTTCAATTAGGAAAAACCTCATCCAACGGAGGCTAATACAAAGCCAAGAACAGATTTTATTATTGAAACGTCTCGAGTTCTTAATCCGGAATTTACAATTCAATGATAAAAGTTAAAATCTTGACGACTGTGCAATCGTCTTTTACTTTGTCGAACCACGAATCACAAATTGAGAAAATTCACGATTCTCTTATATAATCTCGCAAACTCAATCTTAACTTCGACATTTTCATCCTTAGCAACGTTTTGTCTTCTGCGATACGTCCATTAATACTTCAAGTTGACGCGCTAGTACGACTATCAAGTTTTATATCTCAGGACAACAAGCATTTGCACGTGCGCGACGTGTGTATCGCTCTTATAAAACCTTCTGAGATCTCCTTCCGTCCGTAGAAACTCTAGAAACACCGTTGTCTACATAATGTCCGGATTATCCGCGTTATATCGTATACGTCCGCCTCAGGTTTCCAACGATGCCGATAACAGACGTGAGACGCACGAAGAAAATCCGATCTCAACTCCGCCGGACAATCACAGAGAGAGAGAGAGAGACAATAACATACGCTCGCTTCTCTTCAAGCTGGCGTCTAACACGAGGAAGATATCGAGCGCGCTATTTCCGACCGCATCCGTCCGTGATTTCAGATATCGGTCTGGACGGCCGATTCGACCTTGACTCTGATAGCGCTACGACGAGAGCAGCCTATACATATGCATAGGATCGGGCGTCCGTTTTTCCCGGAAGCGTTCCCCATCTATCTGCCGGATATATCGATTGCGCGTTGGCGAGACGGAGGGGTGCTGAAACGTACGTAGTTGAATCCAGGTCGTTGTTTTTCGGGGGGGAGGGTGTTTCACGTAGGAGGATGAACGTCGCCGTTTGCTTCAAAAAAACACCGGGAGAAGAGGCGCCCCTGGTCGGTTCGATCGACCGAAAGCTTTACTCGTCCCAATTCGAAAGTCCGTCCGTTTCCGTCGGTCCAGCCTCATCTCGGCGATAGAAACACCGATCGAAACATCCGGTCGGATAACGCGCATCGAATGATCGTTGAAGGGTAGCCTTGCCGCAACGGCGAGCAAATTTGGGATGCGATTTGGCACGTGCTGGCGCACCTGAGCTCGCGCACGGGTTCACCGGTGATCTAACGCAGCCGATTACGACGCACGGGGGCGATGAGTGGCTGCGGCTGCACAGGTAACGCACGGCGTATTATGATCTGTAACAGATAACGAAGACCGGTAATTACATGCTGCCGATGATTTCGGCCTGATCCTGTTTCCCGCAGAATAGCACGCGGTACAGAAAGCAATAAACGCGCTTATCAACGGGGCTGGATATTGCCCGGAGGGATGTGTCTGACATATTTTCTTACAAATGAATTTAGGCACATAAATTCAGGAGAAGATTGACGTCGCGCGTGTTTGAAGCATATTTGCGGTCCACCTCCATTTACACGCTGTATAATAGTATCGTGTCAATTCTTTGTCGAGCTCTTTCGATATGTTGCGTGTTTTGATTGATTACAATAAACTCATCCATCTAACGCGGATATTGTCCGGACGTGGACAAGGGACGCGTATTGAAACGTAACAAATGAGAAATTACAAATAGAAATAAAATTAATGTTTATTGCTCGCGAAGTTGAATTAATATTGTCGAGTTCTTCTGTCGAGATAATGTACGTAGTGGATGACAAATTTACTTGTATAGAAAAGCGAAGTCTTTGACTCAATATGTTCACTTGACCTGCAAACAAAATCGTCGCCGAGCACGCGTATTAAATTTGTTAGGAAAGTTACACGTAAATTTGCAGAAGCCATGAATAAAGATTGATACACGGTGTGCACGTGCAAAGCGTCATGTAACTACAACAGCTAATAAAAGCCGTTGCGGTTACGAACGACGATTAATCCCGGCTTAATCCTATCGGGTCCGGAACTCGTTACATAACGGATTAAGAATGAATTAATTACATCGCTCTCGCGGACATCGTATTGAAAGAACATAGTTTATTAAACCTACACGTATGTATCTCAGTTGTAATTGTTTTTATTATTAATTATTATTGTTAAATGCAAAAAGTAATTATAAAACTGATGAAAGATTTATTAACGTTGAACGAAAATATTATTCTTAATGTCCTCTCTTTCTCTCCCTCATTTAATGGGATTACACGCAATTCAGCGACGTGCGTTTTACCGACAAATGTTTTCACCGACACACATTTTACCAACATAAACATTTCATTGACAATGTTTTTTTGTCGATGACAATGTTTCTATTCGCGACATCGACTTTGACCAACGTTATGATTTTATCAATTTATCAACGGAGAATGTAAGTTTGTAATATTCTCACAAATTCTTTCTGTACTAAAAATTAACAGGTTGTAGCACTAACTAATAATAGAAAGAAATTATTGTATATTTAGATTTTTCTATTTTTCAGTCATTCACTGAAGAAAATCCGATCTATCGAATCGAAACGTCTGACTTGCTTTTGTCCCGGAATATATAAAACTAAATTTTTATACACTACCTATTGTTGAAGTTTTCACGACCGTCAAATACATTGTTAGCAGAGGTAAACATAATTTATTCATAAACTGTTATATTTTATTACATATAATTTTACATATTTTATTAATGAAAAAACACATTCCTAATGTTTTCGTATAAATAAAATATGTAAAATTTCCACGGGTATTAATTAATTGTCGATGACTTTCATGTAACCTCATTTAATACGTGCTGATCTTATATATCAAATAAAGATTGTGTATTGGTAACATCTATTAACATTGTGAAAATGACACTGTGCGCGTTTTTTCACGATAATCTATTTTAACTCGCGTTTCAGAATAATTAAAAACCTTCTGATCATTTCAACGTCACGCGGATAGATATGTAAATTCGTTCGAGAGATACCGACGTGATCAACGCGTTCTCTTTAATTCATTCTTCTTCACCCGATAAACTTATATGCATAATCTATTATTATACATATTTAATGAGATACGTATTACGTGCGCGAACAAGTTCGACCTCGCTGCGTTACGCACGAAGCGAACAGATCGAAAATTTGCAGATGAAATCGATTATACGAGCAGCGATTTGCTGTGTAAATGAGTAAACTTTTTCGATTACTCGTAACGGGCACCCATCACAATATCTCGCGCAGAACGGTCGAGTTTTTTTTACGTTATAAAATATTTACACGCGAATGTACACACAATATCGTATTTTTCGTAATAAACGTACAAAATGGTTTGTTTTCTCTTTCGGAATCCGAATAAATCCGCAGAAGCGGGTCGAAAGTTGGAATATCACCCGACTTTTTTCAATTCGGACGCGCGACTATATACGTGCCGTCATTAAACTTGAAAAATAGCAGCGCGAGATCTCGGTGCGCGCGCACAGATTATTCACGAGAATTGTGCAAGAGAATGCGTCAGCAATTCCCCGCGTTTTGCAATACGGCCATAGAAAGTTCCTTGAAGACATGTATTTTACTTCTTGAGCGAAATCTTTATTAGTTACTTCGTCGGTGTGAAATATAAATTGGCCGCGATAGGCGGCTGTGCATGTGGATAGTCCATTTAATCCATCATCGAACTCAACATAAATTACATTTAAGATAGAGAAGGATTGTGCGTAGTCCACTTAATCCATCACTTAACCCTGTAGTCCGTTAACTCGCTCAAAGATTAAGTGGATCGCTTAATCCTCTAGTCAGATTCTATTTGAGAAGAAACTGCGTGATATTATCCCGGTAGACCTTAGGGTATTAAGTAATTTTGGTTGAATAATATTCAATATAGTCGGAGAAAATCTCTTGTTGCATTATTTTCTTATTATGTTATTAATATTTGTTAAATCTCGTTACGCGATATTTTTGTTTTGCGTAGCGAGAAAAATTAAATTAGATCATATTTTACTAAGAAAACTACGTAAATTGTGTGTGTGTGTGTGTGTGTGTGTGTGTGTGTTATTATACAACACACACACCCACTAAAAATATTACTTGTGTGTTAATATTTATCAGTATGATTATTTTATCACGCGTAATTATAGTGCAGTGTTTATTTTTGACAATTATGTTTTGTGGTAAATATTAAATTTAGAACAGAAAATTAAATTCGCATATAAAATCAGAACAATATTTACCATTTTCTACAATATTTCATTTAATATGTTTTAATAAATGTGCAACATTTACTTGAGAGCAAACACAAGAAAGTTTTTCCGAGCGCGAAAAACTACCGATAATCAACGTAATTAGAACGACGCACGCGTGCGTATATCGATCGAGATAATGAAAATTAGTCAATCACGTGCGTTTGCGGAGATGATCCCTCAATTGCGCTGTACACAAGGGCAAATTCACCCCGTCGAGGAGGTTTCCTGTTCAATTTTCGCTACCGATTGCATCCCGACGGTAGTCACAACCTGTTAACCCTGTCGGGCCAAAGTGTACGTGTTTCACTTAAAACAACGGCGCTGCTTTAAATCTGACAATAAAAAGATCCTGTTTATCTCGCAACGTGTCTTGCATCGCGCTCTGCCATTTGTAACCGTCCGCGTCAATGCAAAAATATTGTCTATTGTAGAAGAGAGATTCCCTACTATATTCTGCGAGCGTCGCGACGTCGCCGACGGCGTAACAAACGTTTAACACACGCGCTGAAGAAATGCACGTAGACTCGGCCACACGTATATTGCCACAGCAATAACAGTCACAATCGTTGTACACGCGGCAGGAGTACGTGTAAATATAAAATGTCTTGAGAAAATTGCATGTTTTTTTTTTTAACAGTTTTATTGCCTCTTTCAATTTCATGAATGAACTGTGGACATAAATGTGACGTTTATATTACACGTAGAGAAACGCAAGCTACATTTCGCGCGACCATTTCGCGACATGAAAAATTCAACTGCCTTTAGCCTAGTTAAAATTTAATATTTAAAGCAATATTAGCATTTAAATTAATGTTTACTCCGAGGCGCGTTTTATATGTAATACCGCAGACTTTTTGCAACGACTCCGTATGTCCGAGAAATGTCATTTATTTCCCTTTAATGTCGCTCGGCTCCCCACGTAGCGAACGAGAAACTTCGTGCATCGCCGTGGAAAGAGTGTGATATCGATCCCTCGTCGCCAAAACGAGCGAATTTAGCGAGACCTCGCTTGAAACAACCGAGGAGCCAATGTCCTGGAAAGACGATTTCGCAAAGAGAACACAAGATCTTTCCCCTTCCACGCTCACTTTGGCATAATCCTCTCTTAATTGCCGTCCATCCCGCAATCTTCGTGCAGTTATCACCGATCGTCTTTGTTCTTCTCAGAGATCAGCGACAATTTGCGCGTCACACGGAGACGACACTCGATGCCTCGGAGCAAACGTTTCGCGAAAGTCTCGAACAAAACAAGAAACGTCAGCATCAGGGAAGAACAGTTGTGAGTTAACGTCGTTGTGAAGAAGCGGGAAGATTTCGCGATTATACGGCGCGTTATATTAAAAAGTAAAAGCTCATGTTTGAATAGCGCGATTTTCAGAGATACGTTATCAATAACGACTCTATAATAACAAAATCTCTGGTGCAATTAAATCAAGTTAAGTTATTACAAAATAAATAAAGCGCTATTTTATTCCTTATTTTATATGCGCAACTGTGTTGTGTTTCAATTAAAAATAATTTGTTCAGCAAATAATTCGCACGGTTGAGCGATAATTATCGGACGCTCGTTTTAATGCGCGTATGCAAAATCACATACAAACAGTTATAATAAAGTTATCTGTATATGATACATATATATATATATAAATATACATGTATATGTATATTTATGTATATAGAGACGCGTTGTTTCCGGGATATTAAATTTCCAAAATGCAATATATTGCGCGGCGCGCAATCCACAAAAAGGACCCGTGTTGTAAAATCGCCTACAACAACACGGTAGTGCGGTGACTGGATGATTATTGATTTCGTTGCGCGGTGTTATTGTGACCAGTTATTCAACCAGTGGTGTGTAGTCAATCACTTTATATAATGTAACTGGCTGCACCGCGTTCCAGATGCACAAAGACCGACCGTACAATGAAACAAGTTCTGCAAAATATCGAAGCGGAGCGGAATAAAACGTCTGTGTTTATTCCGCAAAGTGATTGAGGCTTGTTAATGCGATGGTAAATCGGCACTTCACGCGAAATAGTAGCGGCGAAACCACTTCAACTCACACGCGGTATCATATTAATTGCAATCTCTATCTCTATCTCTTTTTTCTCTTACTCTTTCCGAGTGTACAGAAATTATTATTAATTAAGCTATTTAATATTAATTAGATAAAGAGAGTCTAGTTTTGCTGTAAATTCTAAACATTGTCACATCGAGCAGCTATCAGAATTTGCGCTCTTTGCGCTGTGTTAGTAAATTTAAATTAATCCTTAAGTATCAATCGTTCGAATACACAGGGTTTTTATTTTATTTGTTAAAGTATCTTATTTAACACAATATTGTGTTACATTTTGGGTAACTCCTGGCTTCTGTAATTACGCGAAAATTATGAAAACGGCACTCTTTATATCGTTATAATACAAATGCAACTTGTTCCGATGTTTTACATCAAAGTCTCTTTGATATTTTTCCTATATTTTCTTATTATTTTTATCTTCGAGTACCTTTGACTCGTTCGGATTTCAGTTACGGCAGTTTCGTCAGTTAAATGCTTTTTATTGTTTTTGATTTAAATTCTGGTAATTGCATAAAAAGTTTCTGACGCAATTATGACTGGTAATGGTTGTGAGAATTGTCTTTTATTATTTTATTTACTAACATATTATTTCATTTTGAGAATAATATTTTGTTTTGCAGAACTATATCAAAATTCGCTGCTAAGTCGACTGTGTGAGGCCGTTTGAAATTTCAACAAGTCAGTTTCTAAATTCAGTTTGCGTAAGTTTTGTTTAATTATTTATTTATTAATTTAATTTAATTTAATTGTATTTACTTAGATTTGTATTCTTAACAACGCGGTTTAATTTTGCCTTGATATTGTAGAGAAAATTGTTATTATATTTTAAAGATGATCAAATCTTTGATCAAAATATAATCAATTAAATAAATATTCGTTTGACACACTACCACCTGTGTCTCATACTGGCTGTTTTCTTCTTCTTTGAATTAATTTTATATCAATTTTATGTCAAAGAATTCGAAAGAAATCAGCACGTCCAAATCGCTTTGATTCCAAATCCGATTAAACATCTCCGATTTAAAAATCGTCGTCGAAAGAGTAATTCTTTCTTTCTTCTGCTAGTATGTATAGCGCTACTATTCGTATGTCGAACGTAACAATAATTAATATCAATAATTAATATCCTAATTGATTTTATCGTAAGATGGAAAAAGAAGTTGTCAATATAGAAAAGTTATATGTGAACCGGGTAATTTAATAAAAATTGCAAAGATTTATATCTGTCAGTAAACACATTGATATTCTGTTTGCTACATTTGTTGGACAAAGTAAGTAGATGCTCGTACATTCAATGGTCAATAATTTACAATATAAAGTCAAGAATTTCTGTAGAATATCATACAATAATACCAGTGTCATTTATTTCAATTTCCGAGAAATGTGCGACTTCGAAACGACTTGTTAGAGGCTTCGTCGGATCATTCGCGATCGAAAGATATACGTGTCAAAGTCGTTGAGAGAATCCCTGTAGCTGCTTGAAAAATATTGCTTCCTCAGGATGCCACAACGATGCAACAAGAACGGATGGACGTTGTATTTCTTATCGAGTAGAGCTTGCGAGCACGGGTATTCCCCGAAGGTGAGCACGTTGCTTAGCGAAAGAGAGCAAACGCAGAAGAATGTGCGTCGGAAAAACCGCCCATGTCCCATGTCTCTCCGCTCGTAAATCATTTATTAAGCAGACATGCACGCTCGCGTAAGTTGAAAAAGACTGTTTATTCGAGAGGAGAAGATTTGCGCTTATTATCCGGACTCTCTTCTTCTCGATTTGTGTACAGCACAGCGTCGGTAAACAGATTGACGTTGCGGATTAACGACACGAGAAAAGAGAGAGAGAGAAAGATATTCTAAAATCGCAAAACGGCAGTGACGGTTGAAGAAAAGCGGCGAAACGATTTTATTTTTAATAAGCAAGAAAGAAGATGGATCTTAAGCTACATTTTCCTTGTTGAAACGCCTTCGAGCTAATGTTGTGCTCGTTACATACAATTGCGATTTCATACTTTCCGCGCAATATTACGGCAAAAAATAAACGAAGTTCTCGAATTGTCCGTCATATCATGTATAGTATTTTCAATTCAGAATTAAACGTGTGGGAGAAAATTGAGTCTTATTTTTGGACAATAATATTTAAAAACACAAATTGTTTTTTTTTATTCTGACATTTTACATCGCAATTCCGTCCTGACGGAAGTGACGACGCCATCGACATTCGCTTCCAATTGAACTTTTAACAAAATCAAAGCGCTGTATTTAAGCGTTGAATTTGTCGAGCAACTTTTGTTAAGCAACTTTCTCCGACAATGGAAACCAACGGTAATCACATTATGCGCGAAAAACCACTTGACAGAGTCTTTGACCAGCAATTATCGAGAATTATTATAATATTATTATAATATTACAGAATATGTATATTACACCAAATCCTTTTAATGACGACCGATGTAATATGTGATATTGAGTTAGTTTTGAATTGATATTGCGCAATTTGATTTAATTCAACTTAAAACGATATTAAACTGTCATCAAAGGATTTAATTAGTTTAAATTGTCAATTAATGTCGTTCTCGACCGAAGGATTTTCAAATAAGGCCTTCTTCGTCAACGCGAGTGTCGACGCGAAAGAATAAATAAGTGTGACGGTTTTTTATTACATGAATTCGTCGGTAAATCTTTGAAAAATTTAATTAAATGCAAATTTAAATTTAAGTGGAATCTCAATATGATTCTCTCACAAATATAAAGTTACTTCAGCAGTGTAAATTCTTCTTATTTCAAATAAATAGGAAAAATTTAAATTTATTCGTTTCTCTATTGGCAAGACTAACACGAAACCACTGCTTGTCGAAAGTTTTTAATTTTCAGCAAACTTTGACAATTAAGTCTTAAACTTCTGCGAAAGTAAAGTCGGACGAAAATTAACTGGAAACAAGAGCAAATAACTTTTGGGATTTGCAGCTTTAAGGATTCCTTTGTCAACAACTTTTGTTGCAAAATTAACAATCAATTTTTCTTTGTTACTCGTATAAGGTATTTCATACATATAAAACACAATTTCAGTAGCTTGAAGTCACGTTAAATATATACAGCATATATGTCACGCAACGCAATATATAGTCTTATCATCGCATCTTCTTCATCTCCCGGATTGTTCTATGAACGCGGAAACGACTTTGCCGGGTTTCCCCAAATATTTGCAGGCAAACCCAGACTGCTTAACTCGAGACGGATCGTCGAAAGTTCACGACTGGAAACAGTTGCGCGACACTGTCAGTGTGGCCTAGTTGGCATATACAGCAAAGAGCGATAAAGATGGCGATGTCCATCGACAGCGGAAACGAGTTTTCCACATTTCGGCCGATATTCTCCCGTTTGTGATGCGTGTTGATGTATTTACGCGAAATCGAGCTTCGTGCCATTTAACGCGACGATACGCTCTTTCAAAGCAATTAGTTTTCTATCGAACGTTACATACGACAGATAGTTGTTATCGAAACAACAGACTCGGAGTAACCTATATCACTTAAATACAAGCCTACCCTTGACTCGGATCGGGTTTAATGAGCGTCAGGCAACCCTAGATAAAACCTGTCACAGTCTGGAGTCCTCCTAAACCCCAATTTAAGGTAGCCTAACGTAATTAATGGTTTCTCTCGAGATACAAATCATATTAAATTGCAATAAAGAAAGAGAGAGGAAAGAAGGGGCGTGGAAAAACAACTACGTTTTATATTCTCGCAGATTTTCTCGCATTATTTATCGTTTGTTATCCATACCTTATAATATGCTCAGATCATTTTTATAGTCACAGATTGGCACGTGATACATCGAAAAAATTTTATCGATGAGATGACAGTTGTAAATTTATTTCCGTGTTTAAATGCGAATACACAGTTGTTATATCTCTTATCATACTAGTAATAAACAAACGAGTTACAAAATTGCGATTATTGCAAAATTCCCCATCTTATTTCGAATTGTTTGTAGTTAGTTGCAATGAAAATCGCGTCGCATTTGTAGTTCACTCGTTTGCGAGATACAATAAAACAAAATTGCGGAAATTGCCATCATTGGCAAATATCGAGATGTTAGCAAATTTCTTTTTTCTCCTCATTTTATTTAGAAACGTTAATATAGTTTGTAGCGAAAATCGCGTCGTTTTTAGTCGATCTGTTTGCGAGATTTAATAAAACTTGGAAGTCGCAGAATTGCGATTATTGCAAATTCCTTTTTCTCTTTTTATTTAGAATCGTTTGTAATAAAAACCGCATTGTTTGCGGTCGACATATCGTTTGCGAAATATTAAATGACAATAAAATGCGCATCGAGCAGAGATTGCTATACTACACTAGGTAGTATCGCTAACTTAGTGGGAGTAGGAATAAAGTAAAGTAGGAGTTAGGATACGCCGCCATTTGTAATATACGAACAACTTTATAAAATACTAAATAAATGTCAAATTTTTAAATATTTAACTTAACCCGTCAAATATACTTGTTACGTAAAGAATTTAAATGTGTGATATATTTACGTAAAGAAATGCAAAAATTCTTCAAGATTTCACGCAAGAAATTTGTGGCATTTTAAGATTTTCTTAACACTGTTGACGTTTTTTTTTTATACAAACACACATACAATATAACGCGAATTTCATTATATTTCGTACATGTACAAAATATATAAGTGTTGACCGGAAGTGTCGGCCATTTGTAACGCGGATAATGATAATTGGTTGCATCACTTCCACTATCTAAGTTAGCGATCTGGTATAGTAATTTGTGATATTAAGAATCATCGTCGAAATTCTCTCGATTTGTGTCTCGGTAATCTTGCTTAATTATCAAGACAAATCGATAATTAATTAATTTGTTGTCGCTTTCCTGTGACGGGCTGATTGGTTTTCGACTGTTCGTGCGTCGCGACTTCGACAGTTCGAAATTATGTGGTTGTGTTTGTAACAATTCGCGAATAAGATGATTTCAAAAAAGAAAAACATGTGAAAACGTGTATGTGTCGTAATATCGATGGCGCAAAAGCATTTGTTGTATTCTAATGGTTCGATAAAATTTCAATACCGATGAAATAAAAACAAAATCAAACGCGCGTCGGGCTTTTCCATTTCCCAATACGATCGTGCGTTTACCCTCGAAGAGTTAAAGATGCGGACGAGTTTCTTCCGTTACGAGGAAGCAGCTTTTATTCTATTGACACGTTCATCCGACTATAGCTCTGAGGGGAGTTGAAAACTGTCCCTATATAAATTTTCTACAGAATATTGACAAGGAAAAAAAAATAAAATAAAATAAAATATCGGTCGTTTCTCGTCGCTGTTTCTGACATTCGTAGTCCGTGAAAAAAACGCGAAAGAGACAGACTCGAAGAGCGTTTCCTACTTGTTAATCACGGTAAGCTGCGGCGCGCGCGGTAAACATTTTCCAGCAGACCGGTCGAGAGATATCCCCACCGGTGATACTAAAAATAGTAATCCCTGCCAATATCTTTCTCTCTCCTTTTCTCTCGCCCAGTTGTGGCATAATTGTCGGCTCATTATATCAAACGCGACGCTGTTATTTTCCGATAGAACGTTAGCGAAAATACTTGGCGCGTCATCATCGTCGTTCGCCATGATGACGACGAATATTGTAAGCGCGCTTTTATTCCGAGAAATTTTACGAAGTTTGTACGTGTATACGGTGGCTTATAAGGGCGAGAATTGACTCCTCGCCAACACCGGGGCGAGCGTAACAGAGATACAGCGGTATTGAATTATTACTCGCGCACGAAAACGCGGTCGCGTAAAAACGCAATTGTGTTTATTATTCCGTCGTGGGATTGTTATCAAATGCGCGCGCGCGCGGCGAAATGTTATTTCACAATTAAACACCGAACAAAATTCGCACTTGTTATTCGCTATGCGTGCGCGCATCTCTAACGCCAATATGTAATATTTTATATTTAACCTTCGCGAATCCCGCTTAATGATTCCGGTTCAATTTCCGTCAGATATTCCGCAGATTTTCGATTCTTCGTCGCAATCGCGCGATTTGACGTGAAAAATTGCGAATTTCGAATATAATCCACCGAAAAACGAATTTACGGGACTCCGGTTAAATCCGCGTAATCTGCGTCGGAAGCAACATCACGGGCTCACACACGGCGGATTTCTTCGCATGTGACCTTTTTTCGGATACAACATTTTGGCGAACTTAAAATCACGTTCATGCATTTTAAAGTGCGATTTTTATCAAATTCTTTGATCGCGAATTTCACAACGGCGACTCGCCGACGCGGAAACGGTTGGCGCAAAATGTCGAAGTTTGCTTTCGGAACCGAGAAGTCGAGAAAAATTTTAATATCGATAGTTAAACATAATCTGTGCGCGCGAGGGAAAACCGCGCGCGGCTAAAAAGTTACTAAACTCGATCGCGAAACTTCTCGCGCACATTGCGTAGCGATTTATAATCTTCCCCGCAGATATTTCTGCCTTGTTTGACGCGATTCTCATTTTTTGAAAATCCAGATCGTCGCTTTTAGTAATGGAGTTACAAATAAGCGCGAGATCACATCGGCCGAGGGGCGAGGCACACTTTCATTTCGTATTCCGCGCAGGAACGATAATGGTGGATCAACGGCGGCTTCCGTACGTATTCTAATAAAGAGACCACGATCGGGGAACTTCGAAAGCGACCTTGGTTACATATATATTCAATATAACGCCGTCGCCGAACGCGAAAAAAAAAAAGAGAATTTCTCTTTCGTTCTATGCGAACGAGTTTTCTCAATTTTCCCGGTATTTGATTTAGTCGGCGTTGATTTAGCTTATTCGTCTTTCTCGTCCGCGCCGAGTTCCAGCTATATTGCAACCGCCAGAATTGCTTGTGGAAATTGAAGCTAAGTATCTTCGGGGCGTTTGCCACGCTCATTAATGTGTAATGACAAAAGTTTGGCGAAATTTACGTTCCTCTCCCGCAGACAGCCTCCTTTTCACGAGTTACGAGCTCTTTTGCGCATCGGCGTAATCTTGAATTCAAATTCTCGTATGCAATTTTGTCTCGGTTTTATCTGTCGAAACTTTCGGATGAAGATGGAACGCAAAGACCATCGCGCGGAAAATGAGAGAGAATGTTTTTCCGACGATACGTCCGCGCGTGAATTCTCTTCTGCTTTAAACGAGAGAGGGAGAGAGAGAGAGAGAGCGCGATAGGAAGAAGAGAAAAAAATATTTAACAGCAATCTTCGCGAGCGCCGCGTACACTTCTGTAAATATGTACACTACTTTCCTGATAATATTGCTCACGGGTCTTAGGGGAATATTCCGAGAACCATGATAAATTCTCTCTTCCCGAGGACCTCCGCCCCCTTGTCCTTTCCCGTCCGACACTTGTTCCAGCAATCTCGAGAGCTGTAGCGGTCGAGATACGGGCACGTAATTCGACGCCGTTCGTTTTTATCGCATTTTTGTAAAACCTACAGTCTTGTTTTTCTTCACTCGTCGTATGTGGGCGAGCAAAAATTTCTGGTATTTCGCGACACTTTTGTTTTTTTTATTCATTTGTTCGTTTTTTTTTTTTTTTAACGGCTTGCTCGCACAGGACTTTCGCGATATCGAGCAAAACGCTGCCACTTTCGCGTCCGATGCGTTTCCACGCTTTCTCGCAATTTAGTGCGTCCCGTTGGAGACAACAGAGGAACGAATTATTCTAACGCGGCGCGCGAAACGAGCCGCGATTAATGTCACAAGGATCTGCGAGTGTCGCGCGATGCGACACGCAAGAGGTTTCTTTGAAGTTGCACAATTTTACTGTTAATTCACGAAGAAATTAAATTACATTACATTCCCGAGTCAAAAGAGGAGCGAAAGAAGACGGAGTTAAAGCGGAAGTAATTACGACGGCGAGCGCGAATTTTCTTCTTAAATTAGTAATCTATCACGTATTTAAATAAAGAAAATTGCACAGGGCTTTATCTCGTTATTGTTCTGAATTATTATAACGTAATTATCACGCTCAGAAGAGACGAGATTTTGATTAAAAATGTAAAAAGAATACATTATCTCGACTTAATCACAATAAATACTAATTTGTATCTAATAAGCAGTCATTTGGAGCATGAATATCAAATTCTCTACTTTTTGCACGTATTTTTTTGCGTTTACATTCCCACGTCGGAGCAAGTGACAACACGAATTATTTTTCGCGTGTCACCGAAACCTCAACAAAATCGATAAAATTGACCGAAAGTGACACTCGTCTACATTTTTTTTATCCTCCGACGTAGTTTTCTAGATATTAACGAAGGTAAATCGATTGAAACCGCTTCCCACATTTAATTGCACTAATCCATTAACACATACACACAAACACACACACACACACACAATTTATATTTGTGTACGTACTGCATTTTCGACCTGATGCTGCGCGCTTATAACGAGCAAAGTCCTTTCTATTGTCTCTATTGTTATGTTCTCTCGGGCATCTCCCTCCCCAATGACGCGTTTCTCCGTTCGTTTCCGAGTTGTTTTGGTCTGGAATCACATCGCTTATAGCCCGCTTAATTACTGGGAATTATCTCGGGGGAGACGCGACGAAGTGGATCGACACGCGTACACATATCTATGCCAAATACGTGGGTTATGCCCCGCTCACTACGAACCATCCCGCCATTTACCGTGCACGGCGGAGCAAACCGCGCATACTCTACTGCGTGTGCGGCGTATCAGCCGCTACACATTCCTTCGTGCGCGCACTCCTCCCGTTCCGTTCCTGAAATTGTTAATTTTCCGCGCGACATCGCGAACATGTCTCTCGCCCGAGTAATTAAACGAAACATACTCTTTCGCTATCACGCGTAGCGTTCCAATTAAATTCTTTTTTTTTTATTTTTTTTTTATTTTCTTTTGCGCCGGCGAAAACGCACTCATCCCGCATGAAATTGCGCGAGTCGATTGAAAAATGATGATTCGCGGATATTAATTTGGAGAACCGTGACGATCGCCGTTAAAATGCTTTCGTCAATTTGACCGGCGTCAAATTGTCCGCGAGGCGCACGCGAGGCGGCAGTCACCCCTCGCCTCCTCCTCGGGGAATTTGACCCTAAAGCTCCGTCTTTCTCTCAAGTGTTCCGTAATAATCGCCGGCGATTAGTAGGTTCGGGTTGAGTAAAAGCATTTAACAGGTTGTAGTAACGCGTGCGACGACTACTATGTAAGCGAAAGTATATCGACTATACCTCGCGGAACGGCGATCCTGAAAAGCGGCATTTATATCGTCTGTTTTTCCCGAAGCTCTTTCTCTCTCCGCGTGAGGTCCCATTGAAGATTGCGCACTGTCCTTTCCTTCTCGCCGCAACTCGTGAATTCAAAGACCTCATTCAACGAGCGATCAAAGCAAAGCCTCTCAAGGTACACATGGTTCCTTTGCGCATTGTCCCGCTTCTGAACTTATAAGCCGGTTGACAACTGATAAGCCCGTTCCATACAAAAGTGACGACTGATCTTCGTCACAAAAAGAAGAAAAGGAATTCTTCCAAGTCGTTCGATCGTAATTTTCAATACTTTTCGCCGGGTGTTCGAAGTTTTTAATCTCAGAGAGAGATCGTATTCTTCTCAAGTGACAATGCGTGTATTTCCGCGCGTTTCCGGATCCTATCGTCCGACGCTCTCTCGCGATTTCCCTCCCGGACGCGAGGGGCCCGCGTGGATCTTACGATGTTTCCGGCACGCGACGCGATAACAGAGACGACGATGGATAACACGACCATTCGCAAATACGGAGCGAACCGAACGCTTCGGCGCTCGGTATCGAACTGACTGCTCTGGCCAGCTCACTCCTACTCTCGCGTAGACGCGCGACGCCGCGCTTGCTATCGCGCGGCGACGAAGAGAGAGCGACAGCATGAGACCGTCCCGGGGAAGTCGGAAGCACCAGCGAGCACCAGCAGCACCAGAGGGTAGGCCAGATCATCCCTACCTACCTTTTTGCGCTCCCGGAGACAGAAAGGGAAGGAGAGAAAGGGAAAGAGAGCGAGAAAGAGCGAGCGAGAGAAAGATTCTCCATCACCGCGGACTTTTCCCCTGACCTCGTCGTCCTACATCCGAATTGTCCTTTCTCTCGCTCGCTCGCGTTCTCTCGCTTCCTTCGTTCGACGGGACGCGAATCAGAATTGAAACCAGACGGGAGCTTGATTGGATGCCGTCGTCCGTGCGAAATGGGACATGCATCTCGTGCGGTCAGCGTGCACCCTCTTCGGCGGGTTCCTTCGAAACCGCCGTTGAGTGGCTCCTCGGTGGGTTTTGGTCCTTTGAGAGCGTCTCAAGTTTCCTGGGCTGAGAAATCTATCTATGAAGAATTTGCGACAATTTACGATGTTTCAATTCTCCGACAAATTTCGCATACGAGAGTTCACAATGCGTGCAACGTTAAACTGTAGACTTTTGCGTACAAAAAAAGTTTTTTTCAGAATCAAGACTCAAATTTGGATTGGGAATATCGGACGTACGCACTACACACTGAAAAAAATACCGGGTGATTATGCAAATGAGAAAATAGTAAAAACGCGAAATATTCATGTATGTTTTTGATCCATAAAATTACGCGTTTATTTTTACGATTTGTGTTTATTTTTTTACGTTTATCGTTTGATGTTTACGCGCGTATTCCAGTGACACAAACTTATTATACGGACCTTATCATGCAAATAACATGCACATAATATAAAATGTATCTCTTACAGATCTTTTAAAAGTTCGTAGATTTTCTAAACATATTCTATTACGCGCCTGTATCTGGAAGAACATGACAAAATATATTGTTTTTGTCTTATTCTTTGTTAATGCTATTATTTTATTTCAGCGAAACACTTGTGAAGAGAAAAGAGAGAAAGAGAGAGATAGAGAGAGTGAGAGCAGATAAACGTTTCGCAGCTATTGTAAAATTTATTTTATTTCATTTTTCGAAAGAGAAATAATATTTCTCGCGCTACTTTTGTAACTTTTCTACATGTATATTTTATTTCTGTTCTAAAATTTATTTCTAAATCTACTTAAAAACTAAACAACATTAGAATTCCAAGTTTTTTGTTGCAAAAAAATATCAGAAACATTCTGTCAAAAATCAACATTCGTGCAAACGTTTAAATTCCTTTAATATCACGGATGAAAATTATATTTTCGTAACTACGTTTTTTTGCGGAATTTCTGCGGGACGCAACGTACGTGCCGCGAATTGAAACAAAAATAGCGAATCCAATGAGATAACCGCGGGACCATGCAAAATCAATAAATTGACCAATTGTTAACGTAAGCGTGATAAGTGTTGAAAGAAATCCCCAAATAGTTGTTTCTCTTTTTCGCCAGTAACCTAGATTACGACCGGCTAAAGCGAAGTAAATTTGTGCGGAAGAAGAGAATATAGACTTTAGCTAGAATTCGCCAAAGTACACTATAGAGTTATGAACAATCTTGGCCGAAAGGGTGGAGCGTCTTTGCGAAACTATGGGCAACTCCAACTAGTTCACAAATTAAGAGCAAATTTTCCAACTACTTAATGGCTATATTATAATTTACATGTTACAAGTTTAATAAATTTATTAAATCTTTCAATTTGCGATTGTGCCGATTTTAATTCGATGCACGCGCGCTTTTCTCGCAGAAAATTTAATTAGAAATTACATGTATATTTTAATTAAAATACGTATATAATTTAATCATTTTAATTAAAAGATATATATTAATTAAAATTTATATACATACACGTATAGATTTGTGAAGTTTACTTAATAATTCAACACTTACAACACAAAAGAAAATATTGCAAAGATTCGCTTCGGTTGAAGTGTCGTGTTAATTTGATTGCTTGTAGCGGCTGAAACGCTCGCACTTGGACGAGACGATTGTTTCTTTCGACCGTTGTAAACGGACACGAAACTGATTTAAGCTTCTACTTTTCTCTTCCAATTTTTGATCGAAGAGTTTATTCCATTTGCCTGAAGTAGTCTCGCAAATTGGAATTGATTCTGACAATCTGATTGGGTGACATCGACCGTACGAGACAAAATGTGTGCGGAGATTCTGCAATGATTCGTGTAATGTGTCCGGATCGGCGATTTAAAGCTAAGAGGGTGACAACGTAAATCGCGCTGAAACAATTCGAGATTTTTTATCTCACTTTCATCAAAGAGTTTCCGCGATTGTTCGTTATCCTTGTTTTAATTATTTTGTTTGTTGTTTGCCGTTATAGAAATCAAACCTAATGCTTTCCACTTTTCAGACCTAATACTCTACATTTTTTATCTCATGCAGAATAAAACTATTTATTAATCGAAAACACAAGCTTCAAGAAAAAATCCGAAAACAAAATAGATTTGAAAGCTCTAGTCCATCGATGGTAGTGATTAGTAGATTAGTAGAATTAAATTGATTACTTCTCAATGTAATCGGAACGTTTTAGTCATTTTTATCTTATCTTCAGCCAATCTATATAAATAATTAAAGCACACATTTGTCCATGTTCTTTACAAAAATATTAAAAACATATTCTGTAATTAAAAATTGAAAAATGATCTTAACATGACACGTTTTTAATATCCATTCGAAAATTGTAATCGCGTGTCACCATTTAGAGAGAGTCGAAACAATGAGTGTCTCAAAACATTGTAGCGTTTTGCAAAAGTCTCCGGAAGTTTATATACAGAAATAACTCAATAATCACTAAGAAAAGTCAAAGCCGAAAAAGTTGAAGAAAAGAAATAATAATTAAATAATCAAATAAAAAGTCAAATTTATAAAATGTTTCAAAGCGATCTATCTCTGAATTCCTAGAAGAATTGCAAGGATCAAAATATTTCAGAGATCTAAATCTTCCTATATATACAAAGATTTATATACGCTCGTATATAAAAGTGTTATTCCACGTTAAGCGCTGCCTCCGCAGAAAAAAAGCTTTTTCGGATTCTCTTCTTTCTTGTTCTAGTTTTTTTTTTTTTTTTTCGTAATTTACAGCATATGGCAGCGTTCGTAAATCACAGTTGTCCGCGTTAGTATCATTGCGAATTGTTGCTGGCAGTACATAATAAAACCTTTGTCACACGTGATACATGTTAAGATGTCAACTGCAATGCGAGCATTATTTTCGCAACCGGAAAATTTTCAGTTATCATTTACGATCCTCATCCGGCAGAGTGAATGAAATAAAAGTGTGGATTTTATTGAGCGCGCGATAATACGAAATTAATAGAAACGTCGAGCGAGACTCCGCGCGTGTAAATAAAAAACGTGCTTTTATTAAATCACCGCATCACATGTGAAATCCCCTTCCCGTTGAGGTAACGACACAACGAGAGAGTTTTAAATAGCGTGACTGGCTAAAAAAAAAATGTGACATTTCTCTCAAGTGAAACTCTCCACGACGATCCATCTTAGTTCTGCCTGACAAATTTTTCGGGTTCCGCGGACACCGGTATATACATACAAACATGGAATGAGGCTCTTTCCTCCCCTTCTATCTCCCCCACGTTGGCTCATTTTGCCAAGCTTTCGTATTCTCCGATATCTCTCGTTTACCAGCATTTCGCGAATTGCACTTGAATCTGATGATCGGATCGAACTCCATCGACCGTAAAGTACGAAATAAAATGTGTTCTAAGAAAAGACTGTGCGAATGATAAAGAGCAGCTGTGAATACAAAATTCGGTTTCTGAATATATCGTCGAGAAATAATCTGCAAGCGAAATTATTATTACATCGCGAAACGTCGTGCACGAGTGTTATTGTCAATTTGCGCAAATACCGAGTTTAATGTCACTTCGAAAATAAAATTACTGTTCATACAATTTTCAATATGTCACCTTTTGTATCAGGCGATATTTATAGGAGACGACGGAGAACCCATCACGCGCAGCAATTATACTCTTAAATATTTTGTTTCGTTTGAAAAACGTTCTACTGTTGACGTGCAAAATGGCCAATATCGTTTTTTTCTTTTTTTTTTTTTTTTATTTAACTTAAACGCAGAGCGATCCAGTTGCTCATTTCCATTCTCGTGGGTAAACATGGCTTAAAGTTCCGGCCGTTTTCACGACATCGATGGTCTCGATGCTCCATTCGAGAATGTATTTTCCACGCATTTCGAGCGATTGGTAGCTAGTCAGCTCTCTTTCTTTCTCTCTGTCTTTCTTTCTCTTTCTTCACACGTGTATGTGTGTGCCATGACAGTGAAAAATTTCGGTCTTACTACTTGGGCCAAGATCATTATTGTGCCAATGGATCCTTTTTCTGTTGTATGAGATCTCGAAAAAAAATATCTCGACTAGCTTCTGTCTGATGAATAACATTTCTCGAAACTTAATTCTGCTATACTTTTTTTTTGTAGCGTATTTTAATATTTATAATTCTTGTTAAAAAAATAATACGTACGTATGCATGGCAAAACTAACATTTATTTAAATCACGCGAACGACATTTCTATCGAACTTCGATATTTTCAGATATTTTAACGCTCGTCAAATAAATTATTGTATTAAATCGTATCGAACCTATTCGAATGCAATTCGAATGCTAAAAGGATTTTGTTCTTCGCGAGGATTAATTTTGTTTAAAATCCTTCGACGATGCGCTCACGTCGAAGTTGCGCTTTATGAGTGTTCAGTTCGCAGTTAATATTTACGTGATAATCATCGTAATGCATGCGTTATATCCGCATTCGCGATTATTGCGAGCGAAAGCGTAATGCCCAATAACAGTGCGTCACGCTCGCTCGTGAACATGCATATGCGCGCGTGTGCTAAATTATAGCTACGTACGTGTAACGCGACGACCGTCCCCTGCAGAAATTTACATACGTATCTCAGTTGTGAATTAAAGGCAAAATAGATTAGAAATTATTCTCATGCGCAAATTAATTTGAATTTAAATTCGTTTAAATTTAACTGTGCGAACTCCGACTTAGCAATTGCCATTTTCTTGCACGATATTCGCGCAAGAAATGTTAATTGCGCGAATTATTTTTTTTTCGCAATTTGTTACTCATAAAAAACAGTTTTGCTACTATATAAGATCAGAAAGAAAAATTTGTTGAGTCTATTGAATTTTTTGTTTTACTAACAAAACGTTTCGTTTTGGCAAAAAATTCAGGCTTTGCAAATGTTTCTTGCTCTCCGTACAGTATCTAATCTTCTTGCTATTCTAACAAATCTTTTTTTTTTCGTGTACATTTAATAAATGTATGTTTAATAAAGAGAAACATAATGTTTTTCCACAAAATTATAAGAGAAAAACAATTGTGTAAGCGCGTGTAACAGCGATTTACCGAGTTTACGTATTCAGATTTGCATTTCCGCGTGTGAAATTTGTTGCGAGGTGACATTTCAACGAAAATACCTCGGTTACGAAGTAATTATACTCCACACGAGGTGTTCCGCTAATTTCTTCGTATGAATGTATTATCATGTCTTTGTGTCTTGCAGAATTTATACGTATCTTCCGTATAACAGATGAAACACATTTGTTCACGTACGTATTCGTGTGAAAATGTAACCTTGTATTGGTAACACACCTGTGCGCTCATGACGTAATCGGGGTACTTGAGTAAAGAAGCAGCCTGAGGTGCGAGCAGTGGAAGACAAGAACAAAAAAAAATAGAAAAGAGAAGAAAAAGAATAAAGTAAACTACCATGGAGAGAGAGAAAGAGAGAAAGAGAGAAATGAAGGAAAGAAAGAAAAATATAAAATATTTTGCAATAAAAGTTGTGGAAAAAAGAGCAGTGTGTGTGTCTTGTAGCTTTGTACAATATTGAAATATGTATGTATGTTGAAATTATTTTTAACTTTAAAACAGAACAAAATGTGAAATAATTACAAGCAACACATTTTACGTTTAAAGTAAAAGATACATAAAATACGATTACGATAAAAAGAAGAAAAGAGAGAGACTCTTTCTCAAACCTTCCCGTAAAAGATGTTTCTTTTTCTCTAAACGTTAATTACATCGCTGCCACATACATATTTGCTTTGACGCTTAAACAAAATTCTTCATCTTTCGTTAAGTGAATTATTTTTTTATGAGTGACTTATATTTACCGTCTTGAGAAGTATGTAAATTCGTCACCAGTCACAATAGTACGGGGAAAATGGAAAAGTGTCCAACAGTCTCCTGGATCATTGTATTACCGATTCAATTTAAGAGGGTTACGAGAGACGGAGGGTTCGAAATTGCTGTGTTATTTCTCCAGTGAGAAAAATGCTTTGTTTTGTTAACTTGGAAAAGCTTCTCAAAAAAAAAAAGTGGAATAAAGTTTTGAATATATATGTAGGAACGCTCTTTTTTTTACGTATCATAAGTCAAAATTAATAAATAATAAATAATTGATTCTGCGATAGCAATCTTGCAATTAATGTTTTAGACAATTAACGATAATATTAGTCAAAAGCAAGTATTAAATGCAATCGAAGAACGAAGTAAATTGTGCTTTCTCTCGGAAAGAAGAAAACAAAAAGCTTGTGTTACTAATTCCAATATTGGAAGAACACGGATGCTGCGTCCATCTAGCGAGAAGAGGACGGAATTTCATTCTGCGTGTAATCGATACATTAGAAACATCCGTTTTCTCTGCTACTCTGCGACGGAAAACACTTCCATTATCTCGTACAACCGTGTTCGTCTTTTTTTTTTTTTCGTTTTTACTTTGCGCCTTTATCCCAGAAATTATCGGTCGGATGGATAACGCACACAAAGGAACGTTCTTTATTATAATGGCAGTGAAAATCCACTTAAAACTTTCCTCTCGCAACACACTTCTGATATATAGAATCATTTTTACGATCCGAACATGAATACTTTACTTCTTCTTTTTTTTTTTTTTTTTTTTTTTTTTCTCTGAGTTCAAGTCTTATTATACATCCCAAGGATTAGAGTCTATTTTCGAAATTACTCGATCTTTTATTTTCTGCGAGATAGTAAATGAGCTGGAAACGGTTTATCTACGAGAGAGGATATTACTCGAAGCAGCGAGACGTGGCGAACCGTTTTATTCGCAGTGATAAAATAGTTTCCGGCGAGATGCTTGAGAAAAAATTTTTTACTACGCAAAATCTCGCTCAAAATGTTGTCTTACTCTCATCGTGAATTCAGTTTTGATTTTATATCGATGTGACATGTTCTCAAATGCTCTCTAGTAGGAAAAAAAAAAAATTTGTCACAGTGTATTTAGCCACACTGACAGAAGTTTGATGAGCATATGCGATTCGACTCGAACGTACGATCAGATCGAATCGCGGCCGGTTCGATTTTCGGTCTTCGTCTGTCATGGCCGCGCGTCTCGGCGCAATCGGGACTCGCGTCTGCCAAGAGTGCGCGAATACGAAAACTGCCGGTTGTTCAGCGTAAGCGGCGAAGACAAAAGAGGCGGCGGGAAGCTCGGCGACACACACGTGGTGATTCGCTCGGCGCGCGACACCGGGTGGATCCCGCCGCCACCGCGACAGAAGGAGATGAACATTGGCAGAATGAGCTACAGAAGATCATCCTGCCGCAGTCGAGTGTCACGCGCCGTCACTTCCGGCATCAGCAGGCTCGTCAGGCAGTCCAGGCGAAAGCAGTCGGCGAGAATCAGGAAATGCATGTGTCTACCGTCCAATTACGCTCTCGTCGAATTTCCTGTGATCTGGTCCGAGCTAAGGTCTATAATCATGCTCTTTGCCGTTAATTAAAGCCTTGTCTTCGCGCACTGACCATTGCCGGGTCCTTCTTATTGTCGGTACATGACGCGGTCGAAAGGATAAAATTGCCGACTCAAAGCTCGCGAGGCTTTTAAGAGAATTAACCGATTTCATTTATTGATTACAGCGTTGCTTTGTGACACGTATCGCTTTCGTTTCTTTTCTCACAGAAACATACACACATTCAACAAGAGAAATTAAAGCGATTTACTGTGTGTTTTTGTAATTAAAATAGATGCAGATAAAATTTAATTTTACTTTGTAACAAAACTTACGATGTAAAGTATCATTCCCCCTAAATTGTTTAATTTCTGTGCGTAATTAAATTCCTAATTTTCTTTTTATATCATTTCTGTTTATGTAAACACACTTTTTTAAATTAATGACTGTGGAGAACATTCTTGCAACTGTGACAAGTCCGTCGGCTTTAGGGCTAACCAGCAGCTGTGCGACGGCGTTATAAGATGCCCAGGGGATCAAGTCTTCCCAGTTCATCGCGCTATTTTATCCGCGGTGAGCCCCTACTTCAAGGCTCTCTTCACCAACAGTCTGAAAGGCGGTAAAACCGAGACTACAGAAGTTGTCATCAGTTCCGTACCCGCCGAGATCTTCAGTCTGATCCTCGATTACGCCTACACGGGCACTTGTAACGTTAATGCCGACAATGTCGAACAATTGCTACCGCTCGCCGATCGGTTTGAGGTGCTCGGAATCGTTCAGCTCTGTTGTCAGTTTCTGTTGCAGGAATTACGACCAGAAAACTGCTTAGGTAATTCGGACTGTCAACTCTAATTTCATCAAGTTTCCAGTTTATCTAATGCCGGCGCAATAACAGATGGAAAGTTGAATTTTCCCTTCGCATTTAAATTGTTTGCTCAAGCGAAGCACCGGATGTTGACTTCCAACTTTCAAAGTCAACACGTACCTCGATGCAATTTATTAGCGGGAATATATTTACATTTACGCTGTTGTATTACGTTAACATGGTTGCAGGTATCTTCAAATTCGCGCGTCACTACTTCTGCCGCGACCTCGAGAAACAAGGCCGGAAGTACATACGACACCACTTCAAACGGATACTGCAGGAGAGTCCGGAGTTCAAGGATCTTCTTTGCGACGAGCTGGAAGCAATATTGCGCGACGACGAGCTCAACGTTAAAAACGAGGAGATTGTGTTTGACGCCGTCAAGATATGGGTCGAAAGCAATGTCGAGGAGAGACGGGTTTATTTGCCAAAGCTGCTGGAATGTATACGTTATGGCCTTCTGAGTCATAAATATTTTATTAATAACATCGCCAACTGGAAGCTCGTCGAGAACGACGAGGTAAGCACCTTCGTCACTTTCGTTAACCTTTTGTCACTCTTGTCTATTTCGCTCAAGCGAATACAGAAATAAAAATAAGCTTTATCAAAGATGTAAGTAAGATGAATTTTTCAATACTAGCGTTTCTTATATCGCGCATCTCTAACGCATCTGATTTCGATATTTACGGATCTGTACGTTAAAACGATACGAACTTTTTAAGGCGTGTCAAAAAATATTGCGTCCCGTCGACGCGTATCTGAGCGAGCAAGATTTGAAACAGAACGGAGAAGTTGACTTAAAGAATCCTCTCGCAACACCCCGAATCCCATATGAAATTCTCTTCGCGATCGGGGGATGGAGTGCTGGTTCGCCCACCAGTTTCGTGGAGACATACGACACAAGGTGTGCCGAGCACAACAAAATCAATAACGCATAATCAAAATCTTTAAATAAAAAAAAAACGGAGAGAATCGTACGTATGCAAAATTTTTGCGTAAATTTAAAATTTAAATTCACGCAAAAACAGATTTGCTATTATATGACTGGCAAAACAATTTGCTGGATCTATTGAATTTTTTGTTTCGTCAACAAAACGTTTCGGCAAGATAAAAATTTCAATAGAAAGAAATTGCAAATTTATAGAAGAAAATACTGCAAATTTTTTTGCTGTGGCTATGTAATAACTAATATCTTATTAATATTCTGATTTTTTTCCACATAAATAACGGCATAGAAAAATTTTCAATAGATACAAACACATGTACAAATATTTCAACAAATTCCATTTGTTTCTTTTTAGCAAACAGTTCGTCTCATTTTCCGATTATCAGTAATAATATCGCAAAAACGTTTTGAAAAGTAATAGTTAAAGCAATTAAAACTGCACGGAAAAAATTTGTCAAGCCTATTAAATTTGTTGCTTTGCCAGCAAAATATTTTGTTAGTGAAATAAAAAATTCCTTTAGGCGTGGCAAATTTTTCATATAATAACAAACCTGTTTTTTTCGCGTGTCGTCAATAATCGGAAATCTTCTAGCGTATTTACTGTTGCAAAAAGACGTTGAATAAAATTCGCGGAAGAGACTCGGTATTGATTTCGGTATTAATTTCGCATAAACGATGTCTCTCCGCACTATGTTTTACGCAAAAAGAATTGAGGTTTCGAGAGTTTCGTGTAACATGTCCAAAACTGTTAACTTCAGAGCTGACAGATGGTTTCTGTCAGTGAACACGGATGTAACGCCGAGGGCCTATCACGGTCTTTGCGTCCTGAACAATCTCATTTACATGATCGGCGGGTTTGACGGCAATGAGCATTTCAATACGGTGCGATGTTTCAATCCGGTGACGAAAGAGTGGCGGGAACGAGCCTGCATGTATCACGCCAGATGTTACGTCAGCGTTTGCACACACGGTGAGTTGTCTGACTTTCATATATAAGACAAAAACTTTGAAAAACAAAATATCTTTTTACGCACAAATAAATGCTCGCAAGAAAAATAACGCTGATACTTTGTGTGTGACAAAGAAAAAATACACAGACATAATTTTCAAAAATGATTCTTGGATGGCGTTTATTTTTATACTGACGTTTCGTGAATATTTCCGTTCGTCAGGGTTTAGCCTGACACGCGGATCAAACTCTAATACTAGGATTTTTATAACACACCGCGAAAGCATCAGATGTACATATTGAAATTATTTTAAAAAAAGTAAAGAAAAAAAACTATTCAAAGAATAGTATAAAATTCAGAGAAAAGACGCTTGTTTCACTCTTCACTCGCAGAGCAAACTCCTCCATCTTTTACCCTAATATTCGACCAACAGATGATTTGTTTTTGCCTTTCACATCGCTCCCATTGTCTACTTACTGCGCATTGTTCGCATGCCGTTTCAAGGTGGCAAGATTTATGCTCTCGGCGGTTACAACGGCCGCACGAGGATGAGTTCTGGCGAGCGATACGAGCCGCAACGGAATCAATGGGAGATGATACCGTCCATGCATCGGCAGCGATCGGACGCGAGCGCGGCCGCTCTGCACGACAAGATCTACATCGTCGGCGGTTTCAACGGCCAGGAGGTCCTCGACTCGGTCGAAGTCTTCAACGTCGAGACCAATCAGTGGACCAACATCCGTCCGATGATCAGTCCGCGATCCGGCGTCTCCCTCGTCGCGTTTCGCGACAGCCTGTACGCTCTCGGCGGATTCAGCGGCGTCACCAGACTGAGCTCCGGTTGGTATATCTCATCATCGTCGACATTTTCCCGAAACTATGCGGAGAAGCTCTTGATTGCTTCCGATGTCAAAGTTATTTACGTGTATCAACGTTACAACGCCCGAAGACATATATTGTTGGCTAACAACTTTGGTCATCTACTGCGGTAACCGCGCATCCAGTAAAGTAAAAGCACTTCGGGCGTTTTCGTACTATATTTGAGGAGAATAATATTATATCTAATACTTCTCGAACTTTTATGTTGATTTTAGACGCGCGCAACCATCGAAAGCTATTGTTTAAGTGTGTATGTAAATGCGCGCACAGGTAGATCGATGTACCTGCATTGACGTCACACATATGTTGAATTGTGTTAGTAATTAATTAGTCGAGGTAAGCTCCGCGCAGGAAACTCCGCGCGTTTGTCATGATTCATACTGAAGTATGTTTGCGCACTCCGCGCTATCTCACCGCAACTGTCTGTTATAATAATAATACTAATAATAATACTAATAATGATAATAATAATAATAATAATAATAATATACGAACAAAAGTTTTGCTTATATGGCCAGCAAGAAAAATTTATGTCTATACTAAATGTTTTGTTTCGCTAACAAATGTTTTCACAAATGTTTTGTTGGCAAAGTAACAAATTTAATAGTCTGACAAATTTTTCTTACTGGTAACTAGTCTTCTTGCTATTCTAGCAAAAATTTTTTGTGTGTATTTTTACTAAAGACGCGAAAAAAAAACAATTAAATGCAAAAAGTTTAAACGCAAAAAATAGCGCAACGTACTCGCCTTACTGAATGAAGTACCTTCCAAGTTCTTAAATCTAATCAGTTCTTAAATCTATAACAACAAAACAAAAACTATTGTAACAAATAAATGAAGTATGTTAAAGACAACAATAACTTCATCAGTAATTACTGCGTACAAAATGTGACTTCAGAATTAAAATGAAAGTTAACAGTTTGTTACAAATGAGTTATTGACAAGAGATGCAGCCAAAGACAAAGAGAAAGTTTTAATGCTCTTTTTTCTGCCGTATTTTTGAATTGCAAATTGTCGTCAACTGTCCGTGCAATTGAATTGATGCCTATATGCACGTGCATTGATACCTATGAACGTGCATATAACTGTATATACGCAATAATGTTTTGCGTTTGGAATGACGGATTTTATAGATGAGTGGTATCTCATTCGCGTGCGCGCGCGTAAAAAAATAAACATTTATTTTATTTTATTTGTTTTTTTTTTTTTTTTCAGGAGAACGTTACACTCCAAACCATTCGGATCAGTGGCACGAAATCGCTGAAATGTTCAGCCCACGCAGCAACTTCGCCACGGTGATCCTTGACGATATGATTTTCGTCATCGGCGGTTACAACGGTAAAATCATATTTGTCCTCTGTATCGATTTTCCACTTTATTTCGTGAGAGAGCGATGTGATTAAACTATCGAGAAAATTTACGAAATTTTATTCTTTGTTTAAACTGACTTGATAATTTGATCATGTTTACTTCTTAGCTTAATTAATACTTACTTTTTTATTTAAACTGCTAAATTATATCTCTTGAATAATATGCTGCTGTCGACTTTTTAATTATGTGTTTTTTTTAGTGACTGAATACTTATAATTTTTATTATTCAAAAATATAGCAATGTCGCAGACATAAATAAATAAAGAAATAAAAATAAAATCTAATTAAAAAATAAAAAACTAATTAGGATCTTCTTCGGTGATTAATAAAGAAGAATTAATAAAAAAAAAAAAAAAGAAAATTGCAAGCATACAAAAATGCATACGCAATTTATTTATGTCTGCAATATTTCTGTGTTTTTAAATAAAAATCATTACTATATAATTAACATTATTATTATATAATTAAACATTTTACATATTAAATATTAAAATAACTTATTACAATAACAATTATTCAAAAATACAGAAATATCGCACAAACATGTTATAACAAAATGTTGTTTATATTGTTGTTATAGATATTGTACGCTAGTGTAATTTTCTTTTTCTTCATTAATTTAGTCAATCACTGAGGAAGAGTTTAACGAATAGATGGAATCGTTTGATCAATTTAATAAAATTGAAAAACACATACATGTACATCTTTTTAGTCTACTGGCTTGCAATAGCCCTGAATTTTTAATTGAAAAATTTATAATTCTCTTCTTTTTATATTATATAAAACAAAGTGTATAGAATAACGACAATGTGATTTCTGTCACAATGCTATTAAAGGTATTTCAAAAGCCGTGCGAAAGTCCACACACGCTGTCAGAGCGCGATTTCATTTTGCGTTAAATAAGCAGATTACGTTTTCTAAATGTTATTACAGGATCGAGCACAATCGCGTACGTCGAGTGCTATGATGCGGATTACAACGAATGGTACGACGCCTCCCCCATGAATCTCAGCCGCAGCGCACTCAGCGCTTGTGTGATAGCGGGTTTAGCGAACGCGCGGGAATATTCCTATCTGGGCAAAGCGCGCGATCTCGGTCAAGGTTGGTATAATATCCTATTCGGCAGCCTTTGTTGGCGAATCTCAAAGGAGGATGATCAAACCTTCGACTACACACTCAACTTCCTTGCATCTTGATACACACACTTCCGTTATATACGCGCGTAAACGCGCGACGAGAGCTCGCGCATTTAAGCAAGCAACGCGCTTCCTTGTGATGCAATTTCGATATTTTTGGTGTAAAAGCATCGCGGCGTCGCAAATTTTCGCGGTTTCGCTAAAAGCATTATTGGCAGGAAACCAATACACCGAAGTGTATTCAGATTTGCCGTAAATTATCGATAAAATATTTCATGCAGAGACGCCGTTAAAATAAACATCTCCGTTGCGTTTATCATTGTAAAAGTATTGAAAAATATGCAAAGAGATTTATCTCGTATTCGGGATTTTTTTCTTGTCGCGGCCCATTTACCGCGACTTTTCACCTTTTCCGCAAGAGAAAAGGAATCTTGACAGACTAAATGCCGGCGTGACCTTTCAGGACAGGCTACTTCGAAAAGTCGGGGAAAGTCCGATCAGCCCGGTGAGGGTTCCGCGGAGATTAACGTCATAATCTCCGCGCAGGAGGACGGGCAGATCGACGTAAACGAGTCGGAGGAGCGCGTTGCGGGCTCGACTGACGACGGTATGGCCGACGGGATAGAAAATTTTTACGAAGAGGACGACGGCAATGACGAGGAAGAGATGCAGGGCGAGCCGTTGTACATTATACAGGAGCTCGATTAGAGATCGTTGAAACGTCGGTTAGAATTCGCGTGTTAACTTCTTAACAAAAATGTTTAAACATCATTAATTATATATTCCGATAACGAGAAATAAAAAAAATGTTATCTCTAAGTCGCACAAAATCTTCACAGAATACCGCGTTCTTCTAACCGACTTTTCAATCGCCTGACCTCGCGCGAGAAAAAATATTTCCGTGCTTTTTTTATATTCGCAAAGATAAGAAAGCGAGCATTTTAATGGCTACATTGTATTTGAAACTTATTGTTAGTCTAAACTGGCTTCTTGAATTGTACAACGGAATTCAATTCATTTCTCCGCAGAAAAGAGAAAGCCGAGTTGACGGACAAAAAAAAAGAAAATGAGAGGCTTCTAATTGAATTGCGTTGCGCATTAGCACGATTTTTTTCGTAAAAATCACTTTCGTACATTACTTAGTGCAATTAGCTCTATCGCACGGACATTTTAAAAGTAGCGGATTAAAAATCTTGCGCATCTGCGATTTTAACGAGATTCTTTTGTAGGCAATATTATTTTTTTTACGTTTTTTTTTTTTTTTATTCTATGCGCGCAAATTGACGTATTTTACTTCCGTGTGCGATTGTATTTACATTTCTCAGAAAAACAAAAATGAAACTGCGCGCGCGACATTTTACACTCACGACCAAAGCGACGTTGTTATTTTTTTAATACGTTTTCCGTTCTTACACGTGTATCTCGATGTCGACGAACCTTTGTTCGAGATTCGCATGTATAATCACGATTTGTTGTTTTAATCCAATTAAATCGCTCTCTTCACTCAAAAATATTTCACTTTTACTCTGTGTTTCCTTGATTTTTCTTACCTTTAGTTTTCCGCAGCTACGAAGACATCTTCAAGTAAAAATTATTATTCCAAGCTCTCGGTCGCGCGCAGATTATCGGTTATGCTTATCAGGTAAAACGTGTATATACAGGGTGTCTGAAGAATTTTGACACGGTCGAAGTGAAGATGGATTATAGATCATCATTTTTCTTCAGTTCTAAAAAAAAAAAATGACTATCCCAATGTCTCAGCAACGAGAGGCGAAGCAAACACGCACAAGCGGCGTGTGACACAACTTTTTGCGATCAGCTGATTTTCACGGAGCTGAAAATCATGCCTACAGAACAGCCTCCGGACCATCGCTTTCCATACGCTCATTGGCTCACATTTATTAATTAATACCTCGATAAATATTGCGAATTTTGCAAAATGGTAAATGACTTTTCTGTTCAGAGGTTGACTCAATCTATCTTCACATACTTCAAAATGTTTCAGACATCCTGTGTATATCGCGCACAAGTAAGTAACAACAACGCGCGTGTGTCGGCTTGAGATTTTTTATTAATCTATTTCTCATTTATGTAAACGTAGATTTATTCATTTTCATATATGTAATCATATATTATGTATAGTGAGTACATTGTGTGTTGTATATACATAGTATATACTTCTTCATATTGGTGTTCCTCGTTTAACGACAACTGCGTGTCTTCCAATTGTGTTTGGTACATACGATCTTTCTCTCTCTCTCTTTTTCATTCACTTTCTCACTCTCTCTCTCTCTCTCTCTCTCACGCTCTCATTTTTTCACAAATGGTTCAATTAACAATTGCGCGGTGTCGATATTTTTAGTGTCGAATCCGGCTGTGTGACGTACTCGATAATTGCGACACAAGCGCAATACGATAGCGAGTTCTTTTTTTTTTGTTTTTGTTTCTTTTTTTTTAATTATTTTCGAATGTCGAGTTTGAAATATAGAAAAAGAGTCGTGTTGGAGAGTATCTCGGACCCACAACTTTCGCAAGTCGTTCAGAAACTCCCTCAACTTTTTGATATCGTAGGTACATTCTTTTCTACTCTCTTCAGTTTTAGATTTTATATATATCTAAAGTTTTAATATACATATATATATGTATATATATATATATATATATATATTCTCTCTAAAAAGATGGGCCCTAAAAAACTTATTCAGTCCGAAACAAGCCAAATTACGTTTCGTTAACTTCTCATTAAATCGTTTCGAGACGTCGGTGATAAATTTGTAACGCGGAAAACCCGCCACGTACGTGCTCGATCATGTTCAGCCAGAACAACGTTATAGGATGGAGGAAGGGAATGGATAAACACGAATAAATTTGTAAATTACGTACGAACCTATCCATCGAGACACAACAACGATCTTATGTCCTTATAAGGTATAGTCCGGGGAAAATCTCCGCAAAAACGTATTAAGAAAACGGAATTCGCGCGCGCGCGAAGATTCCGATTGCGACCTCGATCTCCGGTAAACTACCGGAAGAGAAATTGCACCTTAGACGATAAGATAAAAATCTTAACTTAAATTTACATCGCGAGAGTACGAAGTCAACAATTTGCGTCTAGAACATGAACACGTTAAGGATACGCGCGTGTTTGCTTCGTACTCGAGCAGCGAGAAGTGGAATGACGTTATAATTGAGCAAACAATAGGACAGCAATGAAAATTCCTTACGATCCTTACGTTCGAAAGTTTAATCGAAAAGTTCCTTCCGAAACTCTCTCGTCTCTTCCGCGTTAAAGTTGCGCACGATTTGCGACGAGACGCTGACAGCAGACAAAGAGAAAGGTACTTTGGTCGATCCGACCGCGCTCTCGCGATCAATCGCGATTGACGCGCGCAAAAGCGTCATCGGCGAGATTTATTCTGAGAAAACAGCGTCTTTTCTGACAACAAATGTTATTTGTTCGTGCGATTGGTTTACTTTTTTCACGCGATCACTCGGTATGTGACGTTCATGCGATATAAATGATTATCTCGCGACAACACACTCTGCGCTTCGCACACACGTTCTTACATAGGAAATTAAATGGACTACGCTGCACAACACGAGCTAGAGCGATACTAGATTTACGAAAGTATCATTCGTGTATTGAGAGCCGACGTATGATTTTTTTTTTTTTTTTTCAACACACAGGAGAATTGTAAAAATCGTTATATTCTATGCGCGCGCGCGCGTGCATAGAATTGTAACGCAGGGATTATGAAGTGGAAGATTATAGAGAGCTATCCATCATGTACACATCGGTTTGCTTTGACAAAATATATGTCTCACATATGTGAAATAAAATTAAACAAAAAAAAAAAAAAAACATTTGCAATTTCAGAAATTGCGACGATGCCGATCCGCGGCGTTCGCGAATAATTTTTCGAATCTCTCGAATCCTTTCAAAAAAAGTGATAGCTTGTATGATTTTCCATTCCATAAAAAAAATTCTAGAACAATACGCGATAAAATGGACGCCTCGTACTTCAGTTCTCAATTTTTCAACGATTCCGGGGAATCGCCGTGTATAATTCGTGATTATCGTTCGATCGGAACGTCGGCGTGTACTTGTTACGCTTACAAACAGGAAAACGTGGTCGACACAGAGTAGAGTTTCGTTAAAAAGGTTAAACGAGCAAAAACGTAATACACAGAGTACGAACATCTATGACATTTATTTTATTTAATCTCGAAAGTGTGTTTGTATTTCTTTCACAGAAAGATATTCACGTGACCGAAGTTCTCGAAGTACGAAGCCTCATTTTTTAGCCGCCGGTGACATTATACGATTAGTGTTCTCATTTCCTCAATCGACAATCTCTCATAGGACTTTGCGAACGCGCCGCCTCAACTTTCTCCGCCACTTGCGATTAATATAATTTTCTGTCTTCGTCCTCTCTCTCTCTCTCTCTCTCTCTCTCTCTCTCTCTCTCTCTCCGTTCTTTATCAATAGATTGTTCTGAGCAATTGAGATTTAATATTGGAGGGATTTTATATACCTGAAACGTTAGTCACTCTCGTCGCATCCGTTTTCGCATTCTCCGATATTCTCCTCCGTTTCAGGACGCGAGTCTTCATTTTATTTCACTATAAGAGGAAATGCATTTTGTCGCATTTTTCTTCCGAGATCTCTCGTTGCCGGTGATAATATGAATTAAGATTTTTCGCGATCGTGCGTTTCTTTTTTTTCTGTCTCTCTCTTTGACGCATTTCTTTGTTATCATTTTCTATAAGCAACTTTCTATCTTTCATAATCATGTATTTTTTCAACACTCTCATCCAAAACTCCCATCCATTCTCCGCGCATTCATCTCGTACTCGGCATTCACACTTATCTGAGAATAACAATTGACATACGTTTCGTAACTTTCCTATGCGACTAGACAATGTGTAATCGTTGCATTGTCTTACATTTTAATACTTTTATTATTAGTTTGTTTGTTTGTTTTTTTTTTTGTTTTGCTTAATATGTGTGCGTGTCTGTACGTCCAACAAAGTCCTTCGCTCGATGGAGTTTACACTTTGCCTTAAAAAAAAAACAAAACAAAAAAAAAAGACAAAAATCAACTTACATTTTCGCGAATTTCCGTCGCGTGATAAATTTTTATCCTTTTTCTCCTTCAATCGTAACAACGTGCGATGAAACTTGATGTGTTCGACCGTTTGTTTTTTCTTCGCTAGGCCGCCAAAGCGCGTGAATCAGCTTTCGTTCCGATTAATCGAGGATTAAGTTCGATCACTTTATATGACACTAACATTCTCCAGGCGTGTGACTTTTGCGCCATTGTCTTCTTGCGTGTGTCCTCCGTTCTTTTTCACTTCCAGAGAGCTTACCGCTGCTATCACTGAAAGATAGGTCCGTTTCACAGCGAATTCTGCAGATCTGTTCGACTTAAATGCCCGCGAGACGAAAATTTCTTGATGATGATGATGATGCGTTCGCGAAAGTGATTATATGATCGACCGTGAAACAAATCGCCGCCGCGATATTTTCGCGTCTACGATCGACATCGAGATGATACACAAGATACGCTAACGACGCTTTGCGCTAAAATTGTTTTCGTGTAAAAAAGATCGAATTGCCTCACTTTGAGATGAGATTCGTTTCCTCGGAAAAAAAAGCGAGGCAACACTCAATAAAAGACAGTTAAGAAATTATAACTACGGTATACGATACGTTGAAGACATCGCAAAAAATTGGCGCTGCGACACTTCCGACACGCATATATATGTTTCGAAGAGTCCGAGCACTTCCGAGTGTCTTTCTTTCTCTCTTTTCTTTTGATCACTTAGTTACTTAATAAGTTCAATTAGTTACTTTTTTTTTTTCATGGCACTAGACAGTCCTTTCTTTATCTAAAATACTTCAGTCCCGCAACTAGCAGAAACTTCTCGATAAAAAGCTCGGAGTCAAGGACGGCGATATGCGCGGCTCGGCCTATCAGGGCGTTCGCCGTCGGTGGAAGAGCGTGGTGCACATCGTATCTGACGAGGCTGACGTTGGGCGCCGACATCACGGGATACAGAATGTTGTGTACCATTTCCCGATACGCGGCGCCTGAAAGAATCGATCGAAGAATTTTGTCATCCGTGTTTAACACAGCAACTGGATTAATTACAAATAATTAATTCATTTTCGCAAAGATACTTTAAATTTTTTTTAAATATAAAAATAAATCATCAAAAATGTCAGAATCACACCTTGATCTGTCGGATCTCGCACGGCAGCCTTGCAGAGCTCTATTCGGGCGGAGTGCAAGGGTACGTATCGATCCTGCGCGCTGCCGCACAGCAAAACGTGCTTGAATTTCTGCAGATTACTCTTCTGGCTCAGACGAAACATGAAAGATCGTCTCACGTCCGACGCGTCTTTCATAGCCAGTTGCAACAGGGAGCCGGACTTCTTCCATTTTTGCATAAACCACATGCCTGCGCAAATTTAACGAAAATTGTTTAATTATTCAATATTCGTAAAATATAAAGGAGCGCAAAATGAAATGCGAGCGAGGCACACATCTGTGTGAGATGACTCACCCGCGTTCACCAAACCGCTGGTGTTGTACAAAGTGCCTAAATGTGGTCCGCTCAAACTGAGAAAAGTATGCAAACGGGGAAGAAGCGGGCGCATTTGCGGTCGCGTCAAGGCACTCCGGATGATGATGTTCCCAAGCGAATGACCGATGAAGCTCACTTTCGTCGGATTCAGACCGGACGACTCGATGTGATAGATGATTTCGGCGACTAGACGGTCGGTCATGGTGTCGAAGTCGGAGAACGTGTCGCCCTTTTGTGTGCGAACGATTTACAAAGAAAACAAAATTTTAACAGACGCGTAATTAATTCTAGAATCACAGTATTTTAAAGATTGTAATGTCTTTTTTTTGTCGCCACTTGAATATAATTTACCTGGTTCTTCTCGGACATCAGAAAATCCAGATTCGCCCCGGGTAGACCCAATTCCAGATACGTCTTGACGAGACGGAGATCGGCGGGATTGCCCTCGAGACCGTGAACGCATATGATAAGGTGCGCCCCTTCCGGCGAGTACATCCGATACTCGTCGCTGATGTGAAAGTACGGCAGCGTCGAGGCCAGGATCGGATAGTCACTAAGAGGTACATGGTTGGATCTTAATGGTTGAATCAACGGCGAGTAGTTCAGTGAGTCACCGTATCCGAGGGAACGAGCACGTTTATGTAAACTCAATTGTGCTTCCTCGTGTTCTCTAGAGGGGGGTAAGATAGACAGAGAGAAGAGAAAACTTAACTACATAAAAGGAAAAAACAGACGAAAGAGCGCGGAAGCAAGATGCACAAACTGGCGCAATCTCCCAACGAGACTCCCAAACTCTCGAAAAGTAGAGAAGTCGAGTTGAAAAATAATAAAAAGAGAAGAAAAAAATGTGAAACGCATATAATCATGACTCTAACGAACTAAATTCTAATATCTAAAGTGTGATGATTTGAAATAAATTGTTTGTTAGTTGTGTTTAGAATTGTTTAAGTGTTGTTTATTCAAAGCAAGTTTTGTTTGTAAATTCGTTTTATTAAACACAATCCGAGCTTTGACAGCTCGTTCAGCTTGCGGTCGTAAAAACAAAAAAAAGATAGTAGACAATATCTTCACATCATGCTCGATGAACACTAGTCCCGAGGAAGCAAACCTGAGGGAAGGGCTGGCCGCGTCATCATAAGCGAGAATTCGACGTACCTGTAGATCTTGCCCGAGAAGTTCATCTGTCGCTTGAATTCGTCCTTACATTTTTTAAAATTAGCAAAGTCGTCCTGCGTGGACTGTAACAACTCCTTGCCCTCCTGATAGCAGTCCAAACAAATGTCCCGGATACCATAAGTGGTCTCTCGGTCTCTGTCGCGATTTCGTTGCGGACTGCAAGGTGCCGTCTTGTTCTGCTTCGGGCTCTTGGTCTGCTTCACCGTCTCGTACACGTGGTAAAGCGGGTTGTCGATCGGCGCCGGCGGGTCACGAAACTCCTCGGGTGGCGGTGGCTCGTCCTGAAACATCTTCGGTGGCGGCAGCCGCACCTCCTCGTAAGAATGCTCCTCCACGGTCTCTTTCGTTATCGTGGGACGTTCTTTGCGCGGCACAATTTTCGACAGTTTCTGCCGCAGCTGCTCGCTCGAAAGCTTCGCGTGATTACGACGCTGTTCCGAGCTAGAAGTGTCGCCGCTGCTCACCCAACCCGAGCATTCGGACATGAGGTTGCTCGAGCTCGAACTCGTGGGGCTGCTGGGCCTGGTGGACGGAGGACTGAGGAGATTCGGTATCACCGGCAGATTATTGGTCAGACTGTCCTTGCTGTCGCGTATCGGCATGCAGGGTAGGGAAACCGCGCTGCGAGGCACTACCATCTTGTTCTGCGCCACCGGCACACTGGCGCATCTCAGTCTTTTTACGTTTTGCTGCGCCACCGCGACGCTCGATACGTCCGACGGTGTCGTGCCGTTGGTCCTAGGTGCTTCCATGGGCGACTTTATGGGTTCCATCTATAAAGTAAGAACAATAATATGTTACAACTTAAAAAAAAAATATACAAATAATATATTTTATCCTTCGCTTCGTTTTATCCTACCTTCAGAATTATTTTATTGTTGTTTTCTACTTCGAGAACACTCGTCGCGGGCGTCGAAGGGGAATGTCGATACTTGGGTAAAGGAGCGACAGCGGGATCCTGATATGCTGGCGGCGGCGGTGCCGGTTTTCTGTTTCGGTGACTGCATCTTCTCTCGTGCTTGTGAGCACCGCTCTCTTCCACCGAATGATCCGTGTCGAGAACGGGCGCGGAATGTGGTCTTCTGTTGTGCTTGTCTCTCTTTCTCTCACCGCGTGACTCTCTCTTCGGTTCCGGTTTCGTGGCGATCACCTCGTAAAACGGTTCCTGGGTCGTTTCCGCGGTCTTCTTCTCGCGCCGTTGTTGTTTCTCGTTGTTGTAATTCTGAACTGGACCGTTGCGAGGTGACTTGACCGCGCGCTCTGACCTCTTGCGAATCGGCCGGTCTCGCCGGAAGTCATAGCACTCGTTGCGTTCTACGTCGTCTATCAGACGTTCCGTGCTCTTCGGCCTCTTCGGCTTGTTATCCATTTCATCGCGAATTCTTTCGCTGGTGCTGCCGTTTGTGCGATAAAAGAATGTATCGGCGGTTGTCGCGTAGTAATTGGACGATCTTTTGTTAAGAGGATCCACCAGAAGCGAGTGGCTGCTGGTCAGCGCGTTGCCATTCATGAACTCCGGTATCTCCGGACGACTTCTGTGTGTCATCGTCGTTTTGCCGAGCGTGTGATATCTGCGTGCCTCGACTCCGTTCGCTTGACTGTATTTGCCACCTGTTAGATGTCCAGACTTCTTGCAGTTTTTCCGATAAGCTCTGTCCAGCGTCACGGTATGCAGCGGTTGAGATTCTTGTAAAAAACTTTCGCCGTTCTCGTTCGCCTTGGCAGATAAAAAGCTACTATTTTGGTCGTTCGTAGTTGGCAGCGGTTGGCGCGCCGTTGGCACACGATGGCTTCGCGGCTCCAGCCGTATTCTCCTAGTGTCGAGAGAATGGTAATCTATCAAGCGTGAATGAGAAAATACGAATACATTAGATTGCTATTAGAATTTCTAAATTATAAGAAAAAATCAATTTATCACAATAACGTATTTCTGTGGCAATGTTATTTTATTGAAATCCAAAAATCTCGAATCCAAAATATAAATTAGGCAATTCGAACTAAATGCGGGATGTTATGCAATAAATGTCAAATTTAATTTTCCAAACGTTTCGACTTTAATAAATTTGAGTGCATTTGTTGCATAACACATGTGGGTCGAACTGATTATTTATACTTTAGATTTGGAATTTTCGTTGTAAAGGTCATCACCTCTCTCGCATCGCATTATCTTGTTATTTTAATTATTTCTCATCACCTTCCACTACATTTGCTGATTTGTCTTCTTGTTTCATACAGTCGGGTAGTCGACTGAGATCCAAAGCGCCCAAGGTGCAGGTGTGCATCGTCACGTTGTGATCACAGGATTTCACTGACGGTCGATAACCGGGTAGGTGTCCGCCGGGCGGTTCGGGGAACATCGCCGCCAGCAGCGACGTAATGGAAGTGGAGTGGTGGTCGAACTGATGCTGTTGCTGCCGATTGGGCACCAGCATCTGCGTGGATTTGGCTCGTGGCAAAGGAATCACCGGTGTCGAGCCGAGGGATGGATTTGGCGCCGAACAGGCCTGTTGCTGACCCGAGGGCGGGAAGAGGGTGCAGCTGGACGGCACTCTCGACCTGGCTTTTCCTCTTGAAGGCACTGTTGCGGGCGGCGTGACATTGCGACCGCCGCCACGCTGTCCCCGCGTAAACAGCTGGGTCGACACGGACCTGGGCAGAGTCTTCGGCGACGTTTTCGGCTGCACAGGTGCCGCCAGTTCGGGGCCCAATTGATCGAGCGATTTGCTGTGCCTCGCCGGCAGTGTAGAAGGCGTCAGCATAAGACGGGCTTGAATCAAATCGATGTCCTGAGCCGCGCCCTCGCTCCTAGGCGACCAAATGCCCATAGTGCGCGATTCCAGTATCGCTGATATCCCGCAACTGCAGTCGTCCATGTTAGGAACTAGAAAAAATATACGATATAAAAGATATTACAAAAAAAACAATAATATATTACCAGTTTAGAAAACTATACACTACAAGACAAGATTGATTTATTTTGATGTAATTTAAACGTATATTTTAGCAATTGCTCACCGCTATTTCTGTGTTTCTGCGGCTGCATGTCAGCGTACTGATCTTCGAATATTAAAGGCAATGAATGAAGATCACCATCCAATTCCGGACAGTGAACCGGAAGCGGTGGCAGCGATGCGAGATAACGAGATCTTCGGGCAGCCTCGCTCACCGCTTGATAAGACTGATAATTCGCGTCGTAACAACCCGCCGCCGACGTTCGCGGATTCTCTAATACAAAGAAACCTTCCGCAAAACGCTTGACCTACAAATTAATCAATCAGTTGCGTCATTCACAAAAAAATTTTATTAGTTCAATTTCATTTACTACACATCTCCGATCATTATCTCAATAGCTTATAAGATTGTCGTTACTCTCAGTTGATGATGAACTCGCGCCAAGTGCTCGTGAACTGCTTCGCGGCCTGAGAACGCTTCTAAGAACAGCTGCCACAGAACGATGTTTTGAGCGCAAAGTTGGGCTATGTCAGCTTCTTCAGCGTCTATCCACTGCAAAACAAACGAATATTGAAAGAGAAAGAGAGAGAAGGTTTTAAGAAAAAGTTACTTCTGCAAATAGAAATTTATTTAAAAGTCGAACCTTATTGATCTGTTTGTGCGTTTTCTGATTGAGTTCGAGCGCTCGTTGCTGCCACGCGGGAAGAAGCCGCGACAAGTCCGTCAAGTCATTGAGCAACGACTCCCTCGCGGTTAACAGCAACCTCGTGACCTCTTGCTGAATCAGTCTCGCGTTCTGTATCCTCGTAGCCGATCCGACGCACCTTGTAGTCGTCTCCTGAAATAATCCGCGATCTTGAATCTGTTAGACTGTATATCGGTCAGCTGTGTCGAATTATTTTAAACTTACGATATTTCCGAAAATCGCCGCGCTGCTGTCGCCGTTCGCCGCAGTTTGTTTAAATTGAAGCCAAGGTTTTCCACCTCGCGGTGCACTGCGATAATCATTTCACGATTTTCTCATATCACGAAGAGTCAAAAGATCGAGTTGTGTAAAACAAAGCAAACATAATCGTACAACTAGTCAGAAGATTTAATAAAATTTCGCGGTTTTTTTTGTTTTTAATATCGAAAACTCACCAGCTTTGCACTACCTGTAGTATGCTTTTCCTAAAAAAAGAAACCGAAGAGCTTTCATGAGATAAAATGTCGATTACACATGGAGTAGTTGCGAAATACGAGCGCGGTCGAGCAATACTTACTTGATGTATGGTTGATGAAGAGCCACGAGATAGGCGTGGATTGTGATGGACACCGCCGCGAGGTGAAAGTAATCGAAGAGCACGGGCAGATGGTAATGAAGTCCCTTCGTTGGTGTAAAATTCAGCTGTAATGCCCTGAAAAAGAACGTCCGTCAAACCTCATATCGATCACGAGCTTCGGACAAACGGCTCTTAATCGAAATAACCGTCGATCAGTTTGGGCAATTTTGACAAAATTCAATGAACAAATATCTAACGCAAGTCTGATGTACAATTAAAAAAATACTTCCAAACTGTTTATCTTATGTACATTATTAGTGTAAAATATTTCATAATAATCAACATAGGAAGGATTCTTTTCCAGGCTTGATGAGGTAAATCCAAATTAATAAAAATAGGCAAGTACGAGCCAAGCGCGGGTTGTGCAAAATGAATATTTGAAACAAAATGTGTTTCGATTTTGTTGTTAAGTCATCTTCAACTAAGTTATATCCTAAAATCTCAAATAGGAGAAACCGGAGCTGTCACACAGCTAATATCTTGCTTATTAAATACAAGAAAATATTCTTCTTTATAATGTAGGTTGCTCTTATTGTACTAGTCACAAAATGGCTTCTATTAAAAACATGGTACGCAATATTTGCAAGCACTTTTGTAAGGGAACATGGCAAGTAAATTTTTTTATTTTTATATATTTTTTTAAATTTAAATTTCATTGATTTTGAAATTCCTGATCGTAATTTTACTTTAGGATATAAGAAACATGAGATAGGTATAAGAAATAATATGGTTTTAGATAATTTTTGTTATATTTATTAGTCACTTATAAAAATTGCTTTTTGTTATAAATAAATGATTAATGTTTTATAGAAAGTAATCACACTTTATTGTATAATAATATAGGATTTCAGTAACTATAATAAAACGGAAATTATTTACTTTAAAATTTTTCTATAATAGAAATGTAACAACCAACTCTGGATATGGAATAAGTTGACAAATGCGCACAATTAATATTTAGCACTAAATAACTTTTTTAGTATAAAGAGAGATTAATATTTTTTCTAAAGGATGTGAGAGACTACTACACAATATATTCGATATCGCATAATATCGCGTACATTTTGTTTTTTCTAATTATTTTGAACATCAAATGGTGCTCCCGATCTTCTTTATAATGTGTGAAAAAGTCACAAATAAAAACACAAACTCCGAGCACGGAAATTACCAAGTCAACTGAAGTAAAACTCGTGTCGATAACTACACAGGCGTGTTAGTGAAAAAGATGTTTTCACGAACAAACATACTTTTTTAAGATGTTTCAATTAAACGTAAAAAAATAAAACAAGTAAGAAAAACAAACGAACTGGTTGTCATTTGCAAAACCACTCTTGCCGTGCTTGTGCGGGGAGGGAAAAAGACGGCAAAAAAAATAAATAAAAAATAAATAAAAAAAAAACGCTTACCTGGAGGACACGCAAGCCATGTTGCCCGGCTGCGCCAGCTCGCTGAACCATAGCTCGACGCTTAGATTGAAGTGGGTGCGCGACAGGGCCTCCTCAATCTTGTGACTGTGTACGAGCACGTGCGCCCGGAACAGTACGGAAGTGCCGAGCGTCACCTCCTCGTTCTTGTAGAGTATCTGGAAGCACTTACTCGTGCCCGGTGCCTCCAGGGAGTCTGCAACACAACGGCGCGCGCCTGTCCACCAAATTTGCCGCCGCTCGTCCCGAGGAATACGACCGTCGGAATCGATCGATTTGCGGGGTGAATGAATTCAGCAAAATACTCTCTCGCGTGACACAGAAACTTGGAAATACAGCGTGGGAAAGTCGCAAGGCTCACGCGATGCTCTCGCGTAACAAATGAAAATGACAAAAAAATGTGAAATGTGCCGAAGAGAGAAAAAGGAACGTTTTAAACCACAAGACTTAGAGAAGGCGTTTAAAAATAGCCTCCGCTATGGGCGATGCTTACGGTTTCGTGCTTGATTGACCTCCACCTTGACCGGTATCTTTGGGGACACTCTGAGGGCGGTCCGGATCTGGTAATACCTGTGTGTGCACAGAAGTTTTTTCTTTGAATACGTCGAACTTTCGGCGACCGCGCGATATCTCCCCAAGACGTTTCACACGCACAGCCGCGTTATACGAGCATTAAATCTCTTACCCGCGCTGAAAGAGGTCGACATTGTAAAACTTGCATAGCTCAAGGGAGAACTCGAGGGTGGCCTGTAGATCGCTCATCTCGATAGAAGAAAAACCACCCCCGTCCCTCGCTACTCTGGAACACCCTCTGTTTGCAGAGAAGACCCGGCCGATGACTTATGAGCAATCTTCAGGGCCTTGCCGAATCTCTCGGCTGCCTCCTGCCATTTTGAGAAGAGACCTCAGCGCCGAGAGCTCTCTGAAATAAACTTTCGGTGAACGATTCCAGATCACGTTTCTGATTACATTTGAAAAATGATAAAATGAAAATGTAGTAAAATTAAAATTTGCAAGAGGGAAAGAACTCGCTTAAAGAGATTTTTTTTTTTTAATAATTGTTGCATTTTTGTGCGACATTTTATATTTAGCTCGAAGTTTGTTTTGTGTTAACTCATAACTAGACTTGTCATAAAATTGATAACATTTGACGACACTTCTCGACGTTGCCGAGAGCGCTCGAGGAATAATCAGAGAAAGACACTTCGCATATTTCAAGACATATAACGTAAGCCGTAATCATCTCGTTAAAGTTTCACCATATATTACGATATATTCGCTCTATGTCCCACGAGACGGTAAAAACGTAAACAGAGGGGGATGTCTATACGTTCGCGTGTGCCATAAATAAATCGGCGCTATACAAGTTGGACGTGGCCAAATTTAGTTGGGAATAAACTTGGACGCTCGGCCAATTAATTTCTAAACAGGATGTGGCTGTTTAACGTTATCGACGCTCGCGACACTTGTAGATAGAGGAACAACGACCGGATGTATAAAGACGCGGTCCAATAATGCGAGAGAAAACCGGACAGAGAAAATCGGGTTTAAATAGACTCTGAGTTTTTGCGTGTACGAATCAATGAAATCGATACGCCGAAGGCCGACCGTAGACCGGTCGCTTTGATGTATAAGTAATGCCCGTGGTTGCGGAAAGTATTTCACGGCGATCTGCGTTTCACTGTCAAGGGCGGTCAAAAGCAAGTGCACGCGAGTACAATTATCCTCGTTCATTTCTCTACGTTCATTTCTCGCCCACAGAAAGATCAATGGCTCGTTTGCACATGACTCGATTTTCTAAGATCGTCCAAGATACGTCGAGAAGAGGAAGAAAGATCTTAACAAATTTAATAACAAATTACCGCGTCGTAATGAAAGTTGAGAGATTTTGTCGAATTAACTTTTGTATGATAAAATACGCGAGTAAACAATACGGATTTCCTTCTCTAATAATTCCAAACTATTCTGCTTTTATTGAAAATTTTATTTCGGATCTGTCTCTCACCATACATTTCACGTCAAAATGTCACTGAATGTTTCCTATCACGAAATATATCATCAGTTAAAATGTCTGTTTCGCATCCGCTGCACTGTTTTACGTTGTTCAGTGTGAAATTCGTAAAATACACGCTTCTCTTTTCTACGTATATATCGCTTTATTTATTTTATTTAAAACTGCAGACACTGCAAACTGCGTTCAAATACGTTTTTGGACTTCGTTATTTGTTGCTCAATATAAAAAAAGCACGTTGTTTCTTGCCTTTCGTAGCGTGTAATCGTGACGTGGAAAATTGCGCATTAGAAATTGACGCGTTGAAAGTTTGAAAATTTTGCATAACGTCAAATCGGAATAACGGCGTGCCTTTAATCTACCCGCTACTCGAAATGAACAACGACATCGCGGAAATTGTATTGTTTGCGCGAGTATGTTATAAATAAATATAATACCAACAAAATGTGTTATCGCGCGCGCGCGAAATATATCAACAATCGATTCTCGATAAAGCCGACCAAAATTCGACAGAGTCACATAAATCTAAATTTTTCCAATATAAATCCGGTATCTTTTGTACTACTTTTTATCGCGAATATGGATTACACAGAAAACAAAAAAAAAACAAAAAAAAAAACTCCGAGCGCGATTGTTATCGCATCGCGATAATCTCCAGCACACGGGAAGCCGTTCTGAACAATACTTGGGAAGGGGAAAAAACTTTCTTAATTTACGCTCGTCGATATTTCCAAGGCCGATGTATTTTCTCGGCCTGCACGACAATGCTCACGATGCCGGAAAGTGCTCCTTGGCGAACGCACTCCATTGCCAAGGCTGTTCAAAGGCTGCGTTGAACACTGCCGTCTCTTTCTCCAACGCCGCGCGCTTTTAAAATAAGATAAAACAAGAAGGTAGATATGCGGCACCCTCTTGCAGACCGCCACCTCTTTTCGAAGGCATTTTCCATCAGCAAGAAAAAGAGATCGGAAACACGGTGACATAGATTCACATTCGTCGCACAAATATAAGTCTTCTAAGAATTAGAAAGATGATTTCGAGTTCTCTCTCTCTCTGTCTCTTTTTCTCTCTTTTGAAACGAGAATAGTTTTACACTAAAATTGGAAAAGACGTAGAAAAGAATAAAAAGCGCTTTTTATCTGTCGTAAAATCGAAACAACGTCCGATGGAAAAGAATTTACCAGCTCGCACTATCGCTCGTTGCGCGTCAACTGCAATCGCCCGGAAATATTCTTAAGCGCGATAGGGGAGGGACTCTCTCGACTTTAATGTACGCGATTAATATCACGATCTCTCATCATCGTTCGTGTCAGTGCCAAAGCTGCTCGAGTACAGTCCGGAAGCTGGCTTTTCCAGCACATTTATCCACTCGGCGCGAAGATCAACGACCGTAGTGTAGAATGGCGCGTAAGAGGCGTCGCTATGACAACGTTTATTGTCGTCAGTTACAAAGAATTTACATATATATATATGTATAAATATATTTGAATTATAATAAACGTTTTACAAGAAAATTTTATTAAAAATGTATTTCAATGTTTTTAGTAGAAATGATTTCTTGTTTTTTTTTTTGCCGTTAAGCTACAACTAATAAAATTTAAATAAAACCTACGCGGTACCAGCTCTGAAACTCTACACATCAGAGGGCAGCGAAAATATAATTCGAGATCTATCATCCACTACGCTGAAATGCAGAAAAGTTTGTTTTCTCTTTTCCTGTAAGCCACGGAAATCCGCAGGTCACTTCCAAGTTTTTGCAGTTCAAATAAAGTCCGTGCAATAATTTAAAGGGCAGGATTTTCCCTAAGTCGTGACACGCGGAAGAGGAAGAAGAGAGAGAGAGAGAGAGAGAGAAAAGGATGAACGCACCTCGGCTGCTAGGAGTAAGGCAGCTGCGCTCTGCCACTTTTAACTTGGTCGTAATCCGGTTACGTGTACATGTAAGTAACTGGTGAGAAATGGTCAGGTGACATTTTGCATTCCAGCCATACTTTTGAACCTCTTCTATCTTCAGCGCTTAGGTTTTAATACTGTCCGAAGTAGTGTTAAATATTAAAGTCAACAGTGTCTCTTCCATACATAATAAATGTGTGCGCGCTTGCTCAAGATTTATAAATTTGATAAATATAATTCCAAAATCCAAGTTTTACATATCTTTTTCAATTTATTTTTTTGTAATACTTTCTATAAGCAGTTTCTTTTCTCATCTATTCCATATATATATTGTCAAATAAAAAAAAATATATATTAAAAACAAATATATTTTATAATTAGATTTTTATAATGTCAGACAATGGTCAAATAATTAAAATTAAATATTAAATATTAAAATCAACAATATATCTCTCTTTTACGTAATAAATTTCTGCGTATGCGTTCAAGGTTTATAAATTTAATAAATATATTATAATTTCGTAACATATCTAGAGGTTTGCATATTTTTTCAGATTATTTTTTCGTAATTACTTTCTGTAAGTAGGTCCTTGTTATCTTAAATTTCACATATTCTTAAATTAAAAAAATATTATATTGAAAAGTATAAAATATAATATTTTATAATTTTTATAATGTCCGAAGTAAGTACTAAATATTAAAATCGACAACATACCTTTTTTGCATAACAAATTTCTGTGTGAGCTGAAGGTTTATAAATTTAATTAAATATATTATAATTTCGTAAAATCTATCGTAGTTGTTACATATTTTTTTATTTCGTTTTCTGTAATTACTTTTCGTAGTTCCTTCTTATTTATTCCATATAGTCTCAGACCGAAAAAATATTATATTGAAAATTATAAAATATAACATTTGTACGAATATTTTGTGCGAATTTTTTTCTCCGCATTTTCCACTAAATGCGTACCATAATTTCAGATTTTACATACGACGTTTGTCAAGTTTTAAATCATGGTACGAACCTGGTAATGAGTTGCCGCGTGTTTACAACGTGCATATATTTCGTGTTATTAAAGCCGTCCTTTGATGCTTCCCGCTCAACGTTTTAACGCGACCAAGTGTTGTGTGTGCACAAAAAACTAAACGTCTGCTTAAAAAAAAATTGAGAAAGAAGAACAAGAGCAAACCTGTGTTCGGTATACAGTGATAGTGACTTTTTAATCAAAGCTTTTGTCGAGTTATCAATTAAATTCTCTCGCTTTCGCGAAAAACGTCGTCGCTTCGGACTCATCGCGACGGTTTACAGTGGGATAAAGTCACGCTCGTGTAAAGCCCGTTTCAGTCGCACTCGAGGGTTAATCGCTCTTTCTCTTTCTCTTTCTCTTTTTCTCTCGCTCGTCTCTCGCCTCGCCTGTGTACGTGTCTCATCGGCGATATTTCTAGCCCAGAGGCCGACACAACGTGGCCCAGTTTAACGCCTCTTGGGTGATGCCGGCCTACATCGACCGATGCGTATTTACGTACGAGCGGCGATACGACGGGCCGAGACAAGCGCGTGTTCCTCCACCCTGTGCGCGGAAACGAGATAAGAAGCGTACATAAAATCGCGAATTCTACGACCGAAATATCGCGGAGAGCGACTGCGCGCTATCGCGACAACCCTTGTTACGACTCCGGCTTATCGTACGTGTTTTGTTACTTTCGCGACGCGAATGCAATTCCATTATTACTTTAGCGTGGTTCTTCGTATAAAACAGTTCCGTCCGAATTCACGGAACGCTTTTTACAGTTTTAGAGACATTTTTATGATTGAAAAGACCGCAAGCAATATTTTTCTTTTTTACTACGATGAAAAACTTCCTTTATATATGTGAAAAGTCTTACGTATATATTTAAAGAACAAAGAGGATTCAAATAGCGTATCAGAGAAGCAGTAGGAAAATTAATGCACTTTATATGTAAATCATATTCGTGTTTATAAAAGTAAAATTCTTTTCAAAATAATGTTATTAAAAAGGTTAAAGCTCAGAAGTTATAGAACGGTTCACTTTTCACAAGTGAAAAACTTGAACTTTTATTAAAAATTTGAGTTCCTGCACACACGCACACACACACATCATACAAAAAGTTTGCTATTAGATTTACTGCGAGACAACTTATAACTTAATTTACTCGTGCCCAAATTCTTCTTTGCAAAGTTTTTAAACGACGGAACAAGAAAACTCTTCTTGAAAATAGACGTGGCTCCGCAATTGCACACATGTACGTACATACAACAGAACAGAAACTGTTCCCGATCGATCGTACGTCAGCGGTTATTTTGCTGAAGAGACAGCAAAATCTTTTTATAAAATTAATTTCTTTTTCGCGAGATAAACTCTGTGAGTCAAATTAAAATGTACAAAATTATGTATACGAGGATTTCCTTTTCTAATATAATTCTAAAAAAGATCCGTTTCTTGAGATAATAAAAAGTACAAGATTTACGAGAAATAGTTCGTACAAGTTTGCTTGAATCGTATAAGTTAGACAAGCTTATCTTCCTTATGGCGTGTCGCAAAACAGTAATTTAAAAAGTTACTCTTTCGTAACACACACACCAAAGAAAAGCAAGTCTTTCCCGTAGACGTCATTACTTTCTTTCATTCCTTATATTTATTCTTAGAACTTCGGATAACCTCAAATCCACTTCGTCGACAACCTTCCACCAGATGAATATCAAAGCGGTTTTATCCGCGACGTGTAATCATCGAGTCGCAAGTCCTCGCAGTCCTCGCAGAAAGCATGAATAGCGACACATAATTTATTCATCCTTACTCGAAACAGACGCAAAATAAAATTGCGAGCAATTCAATTTCTCTTGTATCTGCTTTGCATATAATTTTTTGAAAGAAAGTTTATTTACATAGAAAACTAAATAACTCATATAAAAAAAAAATACACACATAATATTTGACAAATTCTTTTCTTAAAATCTTAGATTTTATCAGACACGTTTTTAGTCTAAAATGCAAATCGATTATCTATAAAATAATTGCTCTTTGAACTCTGTGAGATGATCGGGGAAGGTTTCACCTTTGAGCGAACCGAACAGCTTTCAAGCGCCCCATCAGGGACTTATTAACCTCGTCGGTTCCCGCTTCGATAGCGAAATTGTGCGCGGCGGTCGCCAAACGAAAAAGTCGGAAGTGTGAATCATCCCAGGAGTCTCCCCCGTCGGGTGGCGCGACAGAGGAAACAGGTTCTAACGAGGAAGATTGAAATTTCGTATCGATTAGCGTGTCGTTCCACGACGAATTTCCATGCCGCGCCAATCTTCCCCCGGGTCGTCTACCTATCGGTCGACCGCCGCCCCTTCGGTCGGACAAACACGGACACTTTCTACTTCGTCCTCTCTCTATTTTATGCAACCGCGGTGTTTTACCATTTTCAAACGCGCAAAATATATTCTCAATATCTCTCAACACACATAGAATGACTAATATATTATACATTTAAATATTTTTACGGTATATTGCAAATATATACTGATCTTCAAACTTGACTGGTGAATAACATAGAGAAAGATGCTTCCCAGACAATTTAGTAGATGAGTTTTGTCGGAAATGTATATAATATATTGTATTATATGTTTCTTCATAAGTGATGATGTAATTTACTTTGAAATCCTGTACCGTGTCAGTTAATTTTCCACTAGTGTGTGATTATGAGTTTCTACCAAGATGATTTTATTTTTTGATTAGTTGACAACGGTTTTATACACTGTACGTATTATTTACCACCATCAATTTTTGGATTAATATTTTAAGTGAATTATGAAATGTGTGATACTATCTAAGAGAGTAAAAAATAATATTTTACTTACACCGACACCTTGTATATTGGCTCGCATTGGCCTTTCAACTTTCTTTTTTTTTTTTGAAATTTTCACGAGCTTACTTATTCATTAATATTTCTTTACATATTTATTTAGTTATTTCGTCCACTTATTTATTTATTTCACTTTTAGTTTTACTTATTCAGTGCTTGAAACATTTTATCTGTCGCAATCTCGCAGCACTCTGCGATCGATTTGGCATTCCGACGTTCTTTTACGAGGCGCGCGGGACGCCTTTTACCTCGAAGGTAAGAAACGTAAAACCGGGAGATTTTTACTTGAATTTCGTGACTTCGCGTAAAATGGGAAATTAATCATTTTGTCGCGAAGCGTTCGTGATCGAGCGAGAATCCTGACTGAGACGCTTTCCAATCTCTCACATTTTCGTGCCTTTTCGTGTCGGTCGTTTCCCTCGTATAACTTGCGATCCTCTTTTGGTGTGGTCTCGCTCGTATTTAGTCGGCCTTTGCACGTCTTTATATTATTAAAACTCACTCCGTGCTGCTCTCCGGAAAAGCAGTTTCAACCTCCGGACTTCAAAAGTTGCTTCTCCGCGTGGAAGTTTAACGCGAAAGGCGAATAAGTAATCTCAATCCCAGTACGACTTTCATTGAACAAGATTAGAATTGCGAGATTGTTTCTGTGCGATGATGCACTTGTGTTACACTTCCCACATTGCTCCTTTAACCTTCGATCTGTCAAATTGCATTCTCAGAGTGGAATTTCCATGAATAACACGGATGTATTATTTGTGCGTGAATAATTATTCAGTCAATGATATATATTTTCATTTCTAGTTATTTATGCAACTAATTAGTATTAACGATACATATTATATAACTCATTAAAAATTATTTAAATAAATCAGTATCGTGTATCACGGATTAGTGAATAATTACCTAATTTTTTTTTTTTGAATAAAATCGAATTTAAATTACTGCGCAGATCATATAAATTTCTATCAAAAAATCATTTTTGTAAAATTTATTTCTGTGAATTAATTTCTTTCTCGTAATGATTAGAATTTTTATTATTTACGTGACAATTATTTCATTGTTTCTGATCACGAGACACGACAAATGGCAGATTTTCATCCAAACGTCGGACATTTATGTGCCTCCTGTCACAAGCAAGTTCGTCGAAACGTTTCGGCAAAGACGCGCCGCTGTACTCGGTGCCGATCAATTTTTCACCGACGTCTTACGCTGCATTTAAAATAGCAACCGGCGTTATAGATTTTAGCCGCTCGTGCGCTCGCTTTTAAGATATTAAACCGTAATCTGTCGCTCTCCCCCGACAAAGCAGGCGCCCGACCTTGCACAGAAGTTCCAGGCGGGGACCAAATTTCGTATAGATGAAAATTTCTTCCCGCTGCGGATGTTCACGTTTCCCCTTTGACTCACGCGCGCTCAGCCCCTTTCGACGAGATGTCTGGATATTTGATGGGAGCTTTTCGCTTGCGTGGTATATGAGCGTTGCAAATTTCACGATCGACTTGGATTGCATCGGCAAGTTTCAATAGGCGTGCACAAGGGAGCATATATGAATATGCGACGACAAATGTCTTTGATCTTGGTAGTTTGAACAATATTGTTACGCCGGAATATTTTTTGTGAATTTTGCGCGAGTTAATTTGAGAGAAAGAAAGAGAGAGAGAGGGAGAGAAGAAAAAGAATAGAACGAGACAAGCGCGGAATAAGTGTAAGAATGCGCAATATAAAAATTATTGTTTTTATTATTTATGCACTCGGGAAAGCTGTTCTGAATTACGTATGTGTGAATTGATATATTTTATTTTTATAAGAAAAAGCAAAAGCTCACATTTTAAAAAATTTACGTTGCGAAAATCGACGTACGTTCGTGCGGACATAAAAATCGGTTTAAATAGGCCATTGACCCCCCGTGTAGACAATTTTCCATGAACCCTCGCACACAGTGACCGTCCTTGCCCGCAGGAGTTGCGTGCGTATTTAGGCAGACGTCTAGACGGTTTCTATCCGATGAGGCGACGACGGCAACGTTACTGCGTAATCTAAATTTCTTATCTTCGGAGGGGGAGGAGGGGGAAGGGGCAACGGGCTGTGTCCCTTGGCACACTACAGATCGAAAACATCGACGTAATATTGGAGTCTGGGCTTCCACCCCGTCAAACGGCGGGGTACCGCTTATTGCGGCAATAAATATCGCAGGTAAGTCCGCTGAGAAAACGAATAAGCCGCAAACTTTGCAGCGAGGCTGCACTCACCGATCGAGGCGATTTATTCGACATTTACGAATTCCACTCATCGAGAAAACGGTTTTTCTTCGGACACGATAAATAACAAAATTACGTAGAGATTACATAACAATATTAAAAATAAATAATTAATATATATAATATATATAATATATATAATATATATAATATATATAATATATATAATAATTAATATATTCATTAGTTTTAAAAATAAATAACTTTGTTAAATATTGAATACCATAAATAATACGAAATGTCAAATACTATAAATGATGTAAAAAAAACTTAATTGACACATTCTCAGTTTAATATGCAATACTGACTGACGAGATTGATTGGCGCAAAAAATAATTACGTGATAAAATAGCAAGGGAAACAGATGTGAGATTGAGCCTCCTGTAAAAAGCATCTTGTTTCCATTCCGGGTTGCAAGAACACTGTTATCCAGTGTAATGTAAATTCAAGATGCAAATTGCCATTGGCCGATCTTGTCCTGCGGAGCAGTGGCGTCTACCGTATTTGTAATACGGCAACACAAAAACCGTTTCATTTGCATCTTGAATTTCCATTAGTGTTCTCTGTAAGCGTGATTTTAACGTTTACCATATCCAAAGACAGAAAGATGTTCCAAAAAGTACAAGCGTCACCTCTCTCCCTCTCTCTCTCTCTTCATCCAAAAAGCGAGTTAGCACAATAAACGTTAAATCCATTTAGTCTGATAGCGTCCGAGAGATGAAGAGATTTCATCATCGCATATTCCCGGCAAAATACGATCTCACCGAAAAATCTGGAGCGCTTTAATAAATGACGGCTTAAACTAGTCTCGGAGAGAACGTGAAATAAAACGGGCAATAAAGTTTTGTATTTTTTTGACAGTATCGCAAAATAAACAACAATATTTCAACAAAGAAACGCGAAAACATATTATCTTGTACAATTGTTACGCCGACGTTAAAATTTTCACATTTATAATTAGTTAAATAATTATTATAATTAATTAAACTATTATTATTTTTCTGCTTTATTTATAAAAAGTACATGGATGTTGTTACTTATATAAGTTGTGATAAGCAAAAAAGCGCAACTGTCCGACTAGCTTGAAGGATTCGTTTTTTTCTCACTTTATCCGAACCGCGGCTCGAAAGATATGATTCTCTTTTTGCGTTTCTCTCGTTTCTCGTTGGAAACTTCTCGTCCCTCCGGCAAGCGGATAAATGCGCGCAAATTGTCGACGGAAATCTCCGGTAACCGTGGAAACGATACGCGCACTCACATTGACGTTGCCGAGTAATCTATAGGGTAACGTGTCGCATGTAATTCCGATTATTTGTTTTTTTAGCACTATTTGTTACACGATACACACGTGCTTGCGAGAGAAAAGTATTCCGTGTATGTACTATTTCAAAGCGTATAAAAAAATCGACATTCGTTTTCCATTTATTTTATCATTAAATAAAAACATTTTACGCTCAACAAAATATTTCATAAATATTCATAAAAAATTCTCTTTATCAAACTAATCTCGAATATTATTGCTTAAAAAATATGTATAAATATATACAACCTTAATACCTTAGTTATATATTGTTTTAAACGTATAAATTAAACATATACACATGAAGACTTACTACTTAGCCTTGGTAATCGAATTGGTCTGAAGGTGTCTGCACGCAATGAGGGAGATCCGGATTTGACTACCAAAATGTTTTCTTCGCAATGGAATTTTTTTCATAGAGGGGTAAACTGAATATTTTACATATATGAGATGCCAACCAAACATCCTATATGAATTTTCGAATTTCCAATTTAATTCGAATTTTCATGCGTATTAATTTACAGTTAAAACAAAATAAACATACGATATTTGCGCGTACTTCTGACACATTTGTTTTTATCGATTTCAATATTTTAATTGTATATATTTTTTAAACATGTAAATTAATACACATAATAATTTGAACTAAATTCAATTCAAAACTTTATATTGGGAGCTTGAATTTGTATCTTGTATACATAAATAACAACCTTCTCTGCGAATTCCAAAAAATTCATTGCAAAAAAACAAAAAAATACAAAATATCACAAGTTCGAGTTATATAAAAAGCACAACACACAAAAAGCACGGACAAAATTCATAAGACGTATCATCTGGTTTAGAATCTAGCTGAACACGCCAATAGTAACACGCGCTGTACATACATATATCGTATATATACAGACAAGAATATCTGCGCACGTGTTTTCTCGCATCGCAGCCTCGAGCCAATAAACCGGTGGTTCAACCACCACACGAGCGTGCTCGAGAAGTTTCGCCCCTAAGACGATAAAGCGGCTTTTATTGCAGCGACCACGGACGCAAACACGCATACACTCAGCCCTTCCTTTCATCCTGGTCGCCCTTGTCAGGTCGAGAACCGCCGATAATGATCGGGGAGTGCGTTTCCTGCACGCACGCAAATTTTTTTTTTCCGCAATATCTACGACAGGCCCGACGATAAATTCGCGCGCGGCCTTCCGGCGCGACCGCCGACTAAATCTCGTAATTCGGTTTAATAACCAAGGCCGTATAATTTCTAAATTTGTGTCGCCCGTCTCGAGCTCATAAATTGTGTGAGAGATCTTGCAAAGATTCGAGCAAAAGAAAACGCGAGTATAAATTGACGTATCAAATACCTAGAACGTCGTCTCTCTCTCTCTCTCCTTCCATTCTTTCGTTCCATTGTCTGAATTTCATTTCGTAACGAAATTGTTCGATTCGGAACGAACTCTCTTGCGAAAATTCATTTGCTAATCGTCGCGGTGTAAGAAGTCAAGGATCTTCTACATATCTACGTACTCTGGAATCTTTTAACCGTATTCCCGCTCATTATTCCTCGAGCTGCTTCTTCAGCAAACCATCTCAATTTGCTGACGCGCGATCTTATTGACATCCAATTTAAATTGCGCGGATTAATACTTAAATTTCATATAGTCTATTACATTTTTCGCAATTTTACCCGGCTATGTGATGTTAATAAAAATGCACAAAAAATTGAATTATCAACCACCGACAACAATATTTAATCAAAGAGTTTATATCTATTATTCATTGTCGCGGCGGCAAGTCGCGATTCAGATAATCTTTAGAATTCATTAGTTTTTTTTTATGCGGTAATGATCAATTATTGTTTATATGCGGCGTAAAATATAATAACGTCGATATTACTTAATGCAAACACAATCGACGTTACGAAATCCCGGGTATTACGAGAACTCTGATGTAATGTGAATAAAAATACAAGCTTACTTTCCCCCCACCTTTGTGCCCTGGCTCATTTTGTGCAGAGTACCAGAGGAATATAGCGCACGACGCACATACATATACATTTATACCCGATATCCTTGTGTTTTAATATTCTCTCAAGCGCGCGTTGGTTCAATGACCATTCTGATCAAAGATTGAAAATGACACAGCCATTCTTTTTCTCTTCCGGATAAGGTTTCAGGTTCGAATAAAGCACTCGGACTGATTGTTGTTAAGACCGGAAGTAGAGCGAGACAACAACGGTCTATAGAAAAGTTATAATTCACGGGAGCGTGGTTTCGGGGAAAGAAGACGACGAGGATATAGCAACCGAGAAATATGTTTTTGGCAACAATACGAGCGCGCGCTGCCAGCGGAATACCTGTCGCGAGATAAAGAAAAGAAAGCGCGGTTGTTCTCTCCCTCTTGGCGTACGCGAAAATTCGGTTTCGGAGATGAAATTCACTCGGGACAACGTACACGTGTTTTCAATTTATTCTTAGTGATTGCTCGAGTCCGCGGAGAATAAGGATGTGTGTATCGGTAAGCATTTTCAAACGCAAGCGAGATACCGAATAGGATAAAAATCAAAATAGCACTCCAATGATTGGCCCTCGTTGATTTTTTTTTCTGGTTGTTAACATTTTTGCTTATGGTTACTTGACGTTACAGCGGGATGAATTTGGATTTTTTGATAACAACATTATTTTAGAAGTTTTTAGTTGGCACTCGTGAAAATCGACAAGTCTTAAAAGTGCCAATTCGGCATGAGGTGCAATTATTGAGTGTTTTGCTCTATTTAAAAGGTTTTCAAAAAAATGTATTCTCTCAGTCAAGTTTTTATACATAAGTCACCATTATCAGCATTTCTATTTACGCGACGTGCATTATATACATATATTTCTTTTTTTTTTTTACAGGAAATGGAGCACTCTAGCGGGAGAAGAAAAAGAGAAAAGAGAGAATGGAAGAGAGCGGCTGTTCCCAACGGGACACCCGATCTGTCTGTACGCGACTCGAATGCCGTGTGTTCCATATATCGGTTGACCTTTTCTGAATACGATCGCGCGCCTCAGAAATGTCAGAGTATGCCTACCCGCGTACTACGAACTTTTGGCCATGCAACTGTTACGCTATTTATTGAAAGTCATCGCACTGCACGACGGTAGTCGAGCGGGAACGGAATTTTCCCAGAAATTGATCCCGCGCCCTTTATCTCCCGACCACTTCCTCTAATCAAATGCGACTGTGCTGGTCAAACACCAGCGCAATCGATAATGGAATATTGCATGTGATATATTGCGGGAATATATTGCGGTTGGTAACGCAAAATAAAAGCGCGTTTGGATGAAGTGGTCTTTAATAATAGGTGCGCGAGCGCGCGCGCACACACACACACACACACACGTAAAAAAAACGAACGGTCGATTTTAGATTCCATTTAGCTTTACAAAGATTGCTGAATAGCTAGATGGTTTATTAAAATGTCAATTAATAGTTATTAATTGTCGTTGAACTGATAGGAACACATTTTTTTCCAATTTTAAAGTTTCCGCGCAAAAGCCAGATGCGAACTGTGTTATTGCACCGATGACATTTCGATGTAATTATCTATTTTTGCTCACAGAGATTGGTTGGAGTTAACAACAAAATGTCCTACATAGACGGTCCATTAAATACACAGGAAAGATTAAATTAACCCCCGACTCCATCGTAAAACTCGATTATAATATTATACGTGCGCCGAATATCTCTCTTCGCGATGCGCCGCGCATCGACGAATTCGCTGACATTCCGGAGAAATTTACCGAAGACCGAAGAACTCTTCCGATATATAAAGTTCATGCTAGATTAACAGTCCGTGTGCACCGCATTGCATAACTAAACAAACATGTATATGCATGTTTGAGAATACTATTGTGCTGAAAATCTACGTACATCAAACCCCATCGGTTAAGTTGCTACCAGCCGCGTAAATCCGTTTGACCGATGACCTTTAGCGAGTATTGTGCAATTCTGTAATCATTGCAAACTCTCGCCACGTGTTTCCTCGGAATCAAGCGTGGAGAAAAATGTTATTTCCAAAAAAATATACATGTAAAAAAAAAAATAATAATAAAATCATCAAATTTCCGTGCGACCCGTTCTGTTTTCGTCTATAATTTTTCAATATATAGTCTCGCGAATTTCTACAACGTAGCATTAAAAAAAAAAATCTTTACAAGTACAAGCACGCTACCTACTTCGCAGATACTCAGAAATAGCTCGACTGTAATCCGCTCGAGCGTGATAGCGGCACGCATGAGATTGACGAGCGACAGTTGTAAAGCATCGAGAAAGAGAACTTTATCTTATATACTTCGTATCTTTCTTTCTCTAGCTTCCTCTTCCTTTCTCTCTCTCTCTTTCTCTCTTTCTCTCTCGCACTCGGAATTGCATGATCGATCATTTCTTACAAGCTTTACCGCGACGGCGGTTACCGTGTCGGTAGCAGCCGTAACCTTGCTAAATTATTGAACGATCATGCCAGGCGCCGTCCACGCCGTAGTAGCCGATCCCGCAGGATATACATTTCTGGCTCACATAAAATTGGTCTACTAGACATCCTACTGACGAGTCTAGACTCGATAACAGACGGGCTTAAAACAGTATACTGGTACTAAAAAAGAAGAGGTAAAAATAGCTAAGTATAGGAGAATAAAGAGAAAGGAGAGAAAGGAGAGAAAGGAGAGAGAGAGAGAGAGAGAGAGAGAGAGAGAGAGACATAAAAGTTCTAAATCTTTTTTTGTTCTAAATCTTTTTCAAAAGAAAAATGTCAAAGAGTCAGAAATTCATGTTTCTAATTTATGTATAAATTAAAAACGAAATTAACAAAAATTAATAATTCAGATTTGTAATTATTTCTTTTAAAGAGTTGGATGTGTTTAAGAAGAATATTTAAAAAAACACGAGTTAAATATGATAATATCAAACTGCACTCGAGAGGAGTTCGTTGAACCAATTAAAGAATCTGAATTTAAATAAATTGAGCTTTTCCGTATTTAAATAAAAGGAAAAAAAAACAGATAAAGTAGCTGATCGTCTGCATAATGACAGAAGAAAATAAGGACGAGAAAGAAGAGTCAATTTGAATATAAAAGATGCGAACGTTGCATCAGAAACATGATGATGCAGTTATATCGCGCGGCTTTGTTTCTTTAAAACTGAGAGGAATAAAAGTGTTAAAAGAGATGCCGATAATAAAGAGAAAAGAGAGCAAAAGAAAGAGAGAAAGAGAGTAACATCTCTCTTAAGCGGCGACTAATCGGGGCCAGTGCATGTGCAAGAGATAGAGAAGAGTGAGGTGATGGGAGATTCTCGAGCGGTCGACGAGCCTCGAGTATTATTCCTGGTATTCGTGTACACGGTACTCGTAACGCGAACATGATGATGAAGGGGATGGACGAAGAAGGGCATGGAGAGAGCAAAGGGCGCGTGCATACATCGTGCACAATAACTCCCCTTTCTTCATTGCTGGCGTGGGACTCGCCTCTGTACTCGCGAGGAGGAAACTTCACGCGCCGACGATTCCGGTTTACCGAGAACGAAGGAAGAGGGCGGAAAAAAAATACGAGGGAGAGATATAAAAGGGACTGGGTTGCGGACAACGGGGGATCGAGGGTAGGGGATGAAAATCGCGGAAGGGAGGAGAGAAATCGCGAGGGAAACGAGAGATAGCAATATTCCACTACCGCCTCCTTCTCCTCTTCCCTCTTACTTCTCCTCCCGCGGTGACCTCTCGCGCGCGCTCGCACCGAGTGTGCCCATCGAAGCGACGTCCCCTCGCCCCAATTACCGTGCCCAGCACCCACCGCCACCCGTCCAAGCTCGTAATTTGCATCCGACCTCTATTTCCTCGAAGCGAGGTGCGAGACTGCGTTGCTTTTTGTCACTCGGACAATCGCTCGGGAAATACAACCTGTTTCAGAATGATATTCAAAATGATCGTGTTCAGGAAGTGTAAACAATCAAGCCGCGATATTATTGTCCTGTAGGCGGGAATGATGTTGTCACGCTGAGGAGGCACGGAAATGCTATTCGTGTCACGGGTGTGTTTGTACGGGGGTGTTTGAGATGATTCACTTCCGGAGCTGAACTTTGTCCAGATACACAGGGTGAATGAAGCGTGACATGCATGTAACAACTGAGGAAACAGAAGGCGAGAAGAACCGGCGCGATTACTCACGAGGCACGGGATCATCGATGGAAAAGAAGTCATTGACGAGCTGACGTTGATTCCAAGATCGACGACTTGATGTGCATCCTTCCGCGATAACTTTTCCACCTTTTTTCGGAAGAAGAACATCGGACTTCCGGCGACGTTCGACAGAAACCGAACGATATATCCGTCGTCGTTGCCGCTCCGGCAACACCCACTTTCTCCCCTGGCCTCGTAACCCCGAAGACTACTTTCCTTCCCTCTTGCCGCCGTCGCACGCAGAAACGCAACGGCAACTCTGGACAACCACAACCACTTCCACCATCAACTGTCACCACCGCCGTCGCTGCCACAGTCACAACAACCACGGCAGTAGTACCAGACGGCGTGCCACTGTCTGTCAGACAGTTCGTGCCCTCCTCCGAGTGCCAAACGTGAGTTCTTCGTACTTTCTGTCTCTCTCTCTCTCTCTCTCTCCCTCTTCCGCCCTACAATTCCCCTCTTCTATCCTTGTCAAACACGAGCTATCGACTCACCCCGGCTGGCAATTAATCGCAGCTTGCCGCTCGTCACGCCGGATCGCGCGGTACGTAATCGTTGACGGGGATCGTCGCGTCCTCACATCGCGAGGCCGCATCGGTGTCGCGCGCAAGAGGCAAAGTATGCGAGAGCGAGAATAACAGAGGAAAAGGAACACGCTCGCTCCGCCGCGGCCGTCGCAGTGGCCGGTGTGGCTGCGCGGCACCGTAGTCTCGCTACTTCCCCAGTCAGCCCAGCCAGCCAAAACCAGCCTCTCTTCACTGCTCCCTACCACTATTGCCATTTCTCCCCTGCCGTTGCTGACAGGTTGCTGAATATCCTAGGGAGGGAGAATGCGTGACCGTGGCATGCGCCCTCGACACGCGCCGCGCGTGCTGCTCGAGTTCACAGAACACCCCTTGGCGTCATCTGAACTTACACGTGGACACTAGCTGAGGGTGGTTGCAATATAATTCCACGTGCGATACTATGTGTCCCAAGTGGGTAAAGATTCAAAACAGAAAAAAAACTTCGCGTAATAACTTTATTACAAATAATGATATATTTGTGATTCACAGAATATTTAGATTGACATTTAAGAAAATGCTGGAATGACAGCCAAGCTCTGTAAAATTAGATAAAATAAATGTAAACTATTGTTACCGACACAGGTGACATATTAATCATCGACTATTATTCGAGAAACAAACGCATGCAAAAAGAACGCAAGACAACATGTATTTTTCGCGTCTTATTTCTATAATAGGCCTCCAATTCATACTCTGATCTGTCTCATTGTATTCTTCAATATTTATTGTATGTGGCTGATTCGATCTCAATCTTATTGTTATTAATTATTTGTTAATACTTTAGATCAAGTACATTTACAGAAATGGTAACTATAAGTTGAAAAAAATTATTACATTTTTGATAGATTGACTCGGCCAAATGTTTTTCACTATTATCTTTTGTTCTGCAAAAGCATTTTTAAGTTCGAACAATAAATATACAGAGAACAAAATCTTATAATTTTATCGGATTAGTCGGTACAAGTTCCCAACCTGGTAGGTGGTCGATATTTCGACCACCCCCGTCCTCTAAAGGTTAAAAATAGAACTTTGTGTATAAGAATTATTTATTTTTTGCTTCAGTAATTACTACGTAATAAGTAAATCTTATTAAAAATATTTGAATTATTGTAAAATAGAAGAAAAATAAAGAAGAAAACATTATGTTATAAACCAGAGAAAGTCTAAAAAACATCCTACAAATGTCTAAAAGACAATAAGACATTTTTAAGTCATCTTTTAGAGACACGTGCTATCTGAGTATATATACAATAAAAAAAAGCTTTAAAAGACATATGCTTCAAATAGTACATGTCTTTAAAAGACAATTAAAAGACGCCTAAAAAAATGTCTTATTGTTTTTAGATATTTTAAGATGTGTTTCGTCTTTCTGTGCGCGCACGCGCACGTACGCGCACACACAAAATGTCGATAATGTAACTGCCTGTAAAGAATCTAAAATTTCATGATCTTATATATCTTCCTATGGTTATTGCTGTTCAATAGCTAATTAGAATGCGCAGTACAAGTATTTTGTAAACAATTATAGCGTTGCATTTGATAATGCAATTTCACTAAATTTTAACAAAAAATTTTATTACTAGATACGTCTGACTAATTACGTGAAGAATATTACACTTTGTAACGTCGACTGTGGTACAGGTTATCCTTCTCGACTCGAAAGATGAGGCAGAATAGTGTCATGGCGCTATAACAATGACCGAGAGCGTGTTCCTTACGGACGAATCTAGTACAAGAAACAGCATGTGGGGCGGGGCTCGTTGTAAAAGAATTCTCGTGTTAGTGATCCTGCTAGAGTTTTTCGCATTCCAAATATATATCTGTGAGTGTTGTTGCGTATTTGTGTTTATTTCCGCTTATGCTGCTCGCAACGTTGTGCCGCAACCAACTCAATGCACGCGTACCAGTGACAACACGAAAGAATCGAGAACGAGCATATCGATACACGTGTCGCTCGATTAATTTCGGCGCGCACAATTCGAAGCGAAAAAAGAGTATAATAGAGTCGCGTAGTTCTTCTACTGTGTATCGAAATAATGATTATCTCGCGGCAGAGATGCTAAGCAGTGTTATAGATTATATATTATTATATTATATGTAAAACAATTAAGTACAAAAAAAAAAGATTTATTTATAAATTGATTTTTAATACTTTTACGAGATATTATAAAAATTTCTGCGTTAAAATCACATTAATGTGTTTTGTGTATTTATATTTTGTCTTGTATTTTATAAAATCATTGTGTTTATATACATGTGTTATGGTGTGGAAATTAATTCGATTCGGCTTTCACATTCATTTGCTCCTGATTTGTATTTTAAGTTTAAATATTTTCCTTCTTTATTTTTAAAGAGGAACATTTTTTTATGTTTACAAAATTTTTATACGACTAATACGATTGATATAATCTCAAAAGTCAGTTGTGTTCAAGATAGCTAATGACGCACATCAGGCACTGCATCTTCTTTGCATTTCAGAAAAATGGCATATGTTGTAAAAAAAAAAAAAAAAAAAAATAGATAAAAGATATTATTTTTCGTTTTGATTGGGAAGTTTTGCCGCACTCGGCGTATTCTCCGAATTTGGCTCTATCTGATCCATTTGTTCCGGTCTCTCTAACATCATTTGTGTGATATACACTTGAAAATTGAAGACGTGAAAAATTCCATTCGACTTCGTCAGAACTGCTGAATTTTTTTCGTGACAGTTGCCCGAAAAATGTAATTAATATCGTATTACGTAACTCATAAATAAAGTTTGAAGTTTGTCAGAAAAAACATCGAATTAATTTTACACGCCTAATACATTGCTATTCTCGAGATATTCAAACTGTGCAGTATTGCATCCTTGGCTATATTTGCGTTGCGTGCGTCATCTTTGATGAAATCATCGCTCTCCGTGCTTATTACTGTTTTTACGTCACAAATGCGGTCGTAATTGCAACATTTCCGCTTAAAGTATACCGCTTTGATCGAAGTTAAACAACATCTTCAAATGGAAAAAAAATTTATATATAAGACTTTCAACATATTTACATGTTTTTCAACAATTTTTTCACTAATCTTTCCAATGATTTGTATGATTTTTTATTTGCAGATAATCAAGAACAAGAATGGAAGCAGATAAAATCCATGCTGGAGCCAATAATAGCGGATCTGCGAGATATGCAGGGGCTGACGTACAGCTTGCTAAAGAGACTGGAAGCGCACGGCCTTCTCGTCAACCGGTCCGATCGTAATCGGCCCGTAATCTACGCGATCACACCCACGTTCGCTAGACCCGTGCAGAAAGCCGAGCTCACTCGGTTAGCGCAGACATTTCTTCACGTACCTAACTTTCACTGGATTGTTGTAGAAGATTCGCCGCAGAAGACGCTTCTGGTCACTCGATTTCTTGAAGACAGCGGGATTATCTACACCCATTTGCATGCGACAACTCCTTCGAATTACAAGCTCGGCAGGAACGATCCGAATTGGAAAAAACCGCGCGGTGTCGAACAACGAAACACGGCATTAAAATGGCTCAGGGATAATCTTAAGCTGTCCGACAGAGGCGTTGTTTATTTCGCTGACGATGACAATACTTATTCCATAAAACTCTTTCAAGAGGTAAGACTATTCGTTCCGCGAGCTGTCTTTGCTTTATTTTTAATTTAAATAAGTTTCACACAAATGTTTTGTTTCCAGATGGAGAAAATACAAAGAGTTGGCGTATGGCCGGTTGGCCTGGTCGGTGGTCTTATGGTAGAGAAACCTATTTGTGATAATGTTACTAATAAGGTAATCGGTTTCAACGCGGCCTGGAAACCGGACCGGCCGTTTCCGCTTGACATGGCGGGCTTCGCCATTAATCTCGAATTATTGCTTCAACACAAAGACGCCTGGTTCTCGTACGACGTGCAGGGTGGCTATCAAGAGAGCGAAATACTTAGGCAGATAGTCACGAGAGATCAGTTAGAACCACTGGCAGACTGTTGCACGAAGGTAGATCTACTTTGCAATTTGCCGTTCAACAATTTCTCTGACTCTGTTAATTTTATGGTTTTTTTTTTTTTAGGTATATGTGTGGCACACGCGAACGGAACCGCCGCAGTTGAACGTCGAACAAATGTTAATTAGAAAAGGCAAGCGTTCCAATACTGGTATCGAGGTATAGAAATACTCATTGCTACTGGCAGAGAGATCTGTTTAATTTTATGAAACCTAGTGATCAATTTAGATAGTACTTTTAAAACCGCTAACATCGATTTTTAATGTTAAGAATGATAAAATAAGACGAACTTGTATAAATATGTGTAGCAAAATACTGTAACTAAGAGATAAATACAAACAAAATATAGTAAGAAATACTATAAAACTTAAAATATAAAAATATTATAAATATTAAACAATATTAGAGATACTCTAATGGTTTAGCTCAAAAAAAATCTCGTCATGTGATACTGATGTGCTTTTGGTATTTGATTGCCACTTTACGCACATGCTGCCACGATATTTTTGTTTGGTCGAAGTACGAGTCGAGTGTTTTTCGATCTCATTATCGATGCTATTTTGTAACTATTGTAATAAAATGCAATGATAAAACAAACAAGGTACGCAGGTGTTTTTCATTTCATACTTTTTTTTTTTTTTTTGACTCTGAAAACATTTTTTCACTTTTTATTCGAGAGCATGATTTCTCGTCGCGTACAGAAAAAGCATACATAAAAAATACGCCTTACATCTACGGAACTTTAATAATACTCATAATGATCTCCAAACTGGAAGATGCGCAGTAATACTTTTCGTGGGAAGCTATTTTGTTAATGATTATGGCTTTTGGCAACGGATACAAAACAGCTAAGTGCTAGAAAATGGTTAATACGTCTCGCTCGCCGATGCGAAGTGCCGCGTGACAAGTGTCACGCGCGAATTTTCTTTTGTGACTCCATTTATTTTTTATTTTTTTTATTTTTTCATATACATATATATCATTTTTTCTCATGTATGTATAATATATATATATTGTATATATATATATTTATATGTGTACTCATTAACTTACATGCTAATAAGTACTATGGTATTTGGCAAATTCTCTCTTACGTAAAAAAGCTACCTGCATAGAAAGCGTGTTCACGAAGTAGCTTTACATTAACAAACGCAAAAATAACACGAAAAGTTCAAAGTACATTATAATTGTACTTTTTGTCATACTGTTTCTTGATTTGGTTTTGTATTACAAATTTGTTACATAAAAGTAATTATATTACTATTATATATTGCCAATTTTTTCTTTTAATTTTTAGTGTCAACAACGTATCTGTCAACGCGTATTCCAGTTCTTGAAATAAATATAAAAAAAAGTTGTTTACATTTAAAATTAAACCGACAGTAAAAACATTTTTTAAGCATGATTATTTACAACATTATTGTTAATAATAATAATAATAAAAGTTTTCTCACTTTAGAATTTATAAATAATATATAACAACAGTATAATATACAATATATACGCAATGCAATTGTATACATTGTATATTGTATATATTATATATGTAAAATATACAAATGTATTGTATTATTATACCGTATATAATATACATATACAATACACAATGTAATGAGCAATAAGCGTATACATTAAAATAATACGTATAAAACTGTTATTGCGGAATATTGTACAATAAAATGTGATATTTGTATGTATATTTGTAACCGCACTTTCTCACGACAGCTTTCTGCGAGAACACGATTTCTGTACTTGCGCATGTTTCCTATACCCTATCAAGAGTCTCCTATAATTTATTCTCGATATTTCTTACAGTTAAGGAAAACGTTTACAAGCATTTACAAAAACTTATCACATTGTAACTGCAGTTTTTTTGTTTGCAAAAGCCATCTTAGATATTAAGACAAGAATGGTACTTTTTTTTTTTTTTTTATTCTATGTGGATACATTAATGTGTCATATGGCAGCTTTCCGCGATGTCATCGAAAATCCTGTATATCATGTATGCAAGACCAACTGAAAATCCCGCATATCATGTGTGCAAGACTCGATACTTCTCACAGTTAAATGCCATCTGTGGGTTCGATTAAAACTATACATATACATAATTATATTATTCAGAGAGACTTTAATGTCAAGGTAACAAATCAAGATTTGTCAAAAAGAAGTCTGATCGATTGGTCTTTCTTGCAAATTAATGCGCTGCTGTATATATAGCGTCTCGACTCCATTGATGACAAATTACCTCAATAGACTTTTTCAATCTTAATATACTTACACATTATAGTTGTTTGCAAAAGCTCAATATGTTAAAAATTGTAAAAAAAAAAAAAAAAAAAAAAAAAAAAAAAAAAATTGAGAGCTTTTTCTCACTCGAAGTAAAAGTACAGAGTTAGCTATTATGTAATTTTTTATAGAATCGATTCTCTGAAGATCTAAAGTTTGCCGTTTTCTTCTCTTTGTTGTTACAATAGAAAGATAATTGAAAAGCGAAATTCTTTCGATCGATGTCCGAAAAATTACACAACAGCTCTGTATGTTCTAGTATTAAATAAACATATGTGAATAAAACAAATTCAATAAAGATACACATACGTTTGAATGTGATTGAACAATGAAGACAGAAATTCGATATTTATCTTGAGCTGGTGAACAATCGATTACCGATTTTATTCGTTTCGGCGCATAAAAGAATCAGTCTTTGAATTGAAAAATAGGAGTATTCCTTCGGGTCAAAAGTTTATTACGAACACGAAGTCGAAATTGTTTGGAAATTAAAACGCGTAAAAAGATATATCATATCGTAGACGTAAAAACTTACCTACTTCTTGCGTGTTTCGATTGCAGCTATATGACATTTTCGGAATCGATTCCGAGCGAAGTGTAATTTCACTTTTCCGTTGTTGTGATTACAAAAGAAAAAAAAAACATTTCGATTGAAATCACTTCCGAAAATTCACACAGTGACTACACAGGCAAGGATGTGAAAAGAGAGACAATAGAGTGTAGTTCAAAGGTGTATGTACAGTGTGAAAAAAAATGCTGCAAAATTGCGCATCTCGTTTGGAAGAGAAGAAAGAGTTGACGCTCAAGGACTATAAAAAGCAATATTCGCGCATTCTTCAAACGTTTAGAAAATAAAGAATAGTCTTTTGAAGATTTCAACAACCACAAAAAAAAAAAAAGAAAAATCTCTTGTCAAGTATAAACAATTTGTTTGAAGTAAAACAATTAAATTACGATAAAAATGAAAATAAATTATTTTTTTATCGTCGAAGATTTAATAAATAATTTACTTGTTTTTTTAGACGTTTGGCGAAACTGTCTTGTATCTCTTCTATCCTACAAGTTTAGATCAAGTTTTGTATAACACTATGATATACAAACTTAGTCGTATCTTAAAACAATTTCTCCGCGCGATAGAACGAGTGACATCGTTCTTTTGAAGAAAGCGAATATCGCACACTTTTATATTGTTATATTCCTCAAGTGCAATGTTTCTTCGAAACGAAGACAATGGTTGTGTTTCTTTCTTTATGTCTGTTTTTCGAGCGCAACAGAACACGACTTTCCCCGCGGTTTTCGTGAAAGATGCTGCGCGCGACGAAAGACGTGACACTACCCAGCGTACTAGACTGTAAAAATCTAAAGGGTTCCTCGAAGCATTTCATCACTAAATCGATCGATCAATTTCTACCAATCTCGTGACTTGTTCTTTTTTTTTTTGTACATTCCTCTTCTATTTTCTTCTCGCGCGAGCGATCTACCTACTCCTCGATTCCTTGTATAACATGCGCGCTATATAAATTACAATTATATTCATAAGTTTCTCCTAAGAACAACGACTACCTACTCCAAATACGCTTTATTCACTTCGCACTTTTTATTTTCAGTTTTTTTTTTTTTTTTATATATATATATTTTTTCATGAGCTATAGATTATCTTACGCTCCTTCGCATGCTTTGGCGAGTGATTGACGAGATGATAAAGAAAAAATTTTTAAGATCGGATTTAACAAGTGCGAGACAAACCTTTCAAACGTGACAATAAGAAAATATGCCGAATTTCAAGGTTTTAAAAGTTTTCAAAAACCAAAAATGTCAGTCTTATTAATATTGGTTATTTTTTTTAACCGACTTGCGATTTCAATACAGTCTTTTTCCGCGTGAAAAAGAAATCTTGCGGAATGCGTTTCGGTTTGAAAATTCAGCAAGAAGATATGTCAAGTCTCCAAGGTTTGCTCTCTCTCTTTTTCTTTTTCTTCTTTTTCTTTACGTGGCTGGCTTACCTTACACAAGAAATCAGACGTGCGATGAGAACTTTGCAGCAAAGTAGTCGGGCAAAGGACAAGTTTATCAATAGCGGGAAGCGTTTTATCAAGGGAATCTACAAGGAAGTGCGGGAACAGGCGACGTATCGCAGAACACGAGGTGAGAGATCTCGAAAGGATGTTGAGGCAGGCGGGTATGGAAACCGCGCGCGCGTTTGTTTTGAGGGCAAAACGAAAAAGCGGAACCTCAAAAGGAGGCTTGATTGGCGAGAAAGCAGCTGCAAGAAAAGGCTTCTCGTCCCGGAAAAACTCCCGGCGAGGCCGGTCGCCGAATCCTGGAATCTCTTCGCGAGTTGAACGACGACAATCCGCTCTGCGTGCGTTTTTATTTTTTGTTTTTTTCTTTTCCCCGTTTCTGTTTCTTCTTTTTCGAGAACACTTTGGCCGGAAACTGCGCAGCGTGTTTCCGATGTAAATTTACAATCTAGTACGCCGGAAGAATATCTAGACGGCCGAGTCCTTGCCAACGAAGCCGGTCTTGGAGACGGACCGCTTGCCGTCGAAGGTGATGGAGGTCTCCCGGCGCAGACCGGAATCGATGATCGGCGTGATCTTCTTCTCCTCCCTCAGCGGCTCTTTCTCGTCTCTGCAAAAGCCAAGACAACATTTGTCGAACAACAGTGACTTTCGGAAGTGAGACTTCTAATACCGGGCAAAAAAAGTAAGAGAGCATGTCCATTATGCGGCGCGTGGTGCGACATCGAATATACACGTCAGGCATGCTGTCACTCGCAAAGTAAAAGAAACGACGCCGTGAGAGGCTCCGGGGAAATTAATGCGCATCTTCTCCAATCCACGCAGTAGGTCAGTCTCGATAAATTTCCGGGAAATCCGCGATTTCTTATAATTTCGTTGTTGTTTGTTTTCAAATTATCTCCGTAGTACATGCACGAAGTACACGGAAATAAAGCAGAACGATGCTCGACGGGAGGAGGGGGATTTTCTTCTATTTTTTCAAATTACATATTTTGTTTTCTACAAATGACACGTTTTTGAATTATAAATATTATTGGATTAATTTTTGTATTATGTTTTTAATTAATTTTTTATTACTTCGTTGCATAATGCTCGCGTTTTTTTTTTTTAATTACAAAACTTAATCAAAGAAAAAACTCGTGAAATTTCGAACATTGTCTCAAATATGCACATTGTTGAGCGGAACAGTGGCACCTCTTTTTTTTTTTTTTTATTTCAAAACATATATTTTTTCTATTGCTTCTCTACTTTTTTCTTTCTTATTTGCGTCACACGATGCTTGATTATACGTGTATGTAAAAAACAAAAAAACGTTTTCTTTTTCTCAACTGTACTACTATTCCGCTCGGGGGCTACGCTCGAGTCATTAAGGTGACACGTGTGCTCGCTCGCGCTGCTGTTTGCGCTTCATAAAGCACAAAAACTGGCAGCTCGAGAACAGATTTGCGAAAAAAAAAAAAAAAAAAAAAAAAAAAAAAGAATGAAGTGAGCGTAATTTCAAGTGTATCGTGCATGCGACATGGCCAAAGCTCAGGCGAAATACCGGCGACGTATAGGTACACGATCGCGCGAACGCGACGGTATTTAAGACTGCGTGTTCACCCAAAGTCGAATTTCGGACAAAGTTTCTAATGAATTTATTCTCTCCGTATCGTAAAATACCGCGTTTACAAAACTAATTCCGTACAACAAACTAAATCGAAGTGTGATGTTTGGATTTAATTGACAAAGAACGGAAGCTCCTTTGTTGCGTTTCTATTCGTGTGTAGGCCTGCATGTGTATTTCTTTCATTCGAAAACGTGATAAACAAAACATGGTCTATTATACACCGTGCGGTTTGGTTGCTGGTCGAAGCTATTTCCGACCCGCTCATCCCGTGAATGTTGAAAAAAAAAAAAAAAAAAAGGAACTGCCACGAATTCTGCCGGCCGTGTATGTAGCCGTCACGAATGAGCACGCAGTCCGGCGCAACGCAAGAGTGAAACAAAAACCAAAAACAAAAAAAAAAAAAGGAAATCAACGTGTAGCAGTAGAGAGTGGTTGGCGGCATAGTGAATGCGTCCAACGGATCGAACATGTTGTTTTTCTCATGCTGATCGCGTTCTCTTTGACGCGCATCAGGACTTCCCTTACGAGAGACGACGCATCCCCGCGAACTGAAAATTCAGCGATGGATACCGTTGCCTCTTCCGGGAAGTCAGGCAGAAAGGGAAAGAAGAGTAAGAACGGGAGACAGTGAGAGAAGGAGAGGGAAAAGAGACTGAAAGAGAGCATCGAAAAGAAGGAGAGGAAGAAAAAAAAAAGTCATGCAAAGTGGAAAGCCGTGTCGGAGGAGCCCCTTCGTGAGGAGCCATGCTTCTTACTGATTTCGCTTATACGTCGTTTTCTCTCTTACATGGCAGTGTGTTTGACCAATCTAATGGTATTTTTTCCCGACTCTTGGATGGCCGTGACCCCGGCGACATTGGCCATTTTTTGGTCGCAATACGGCAATGGAAACCGCCAACCGTAAAGACTACCGGTAAAAGAAAAAAAAAGAGAAAAATACGAGAGAGGAGTCAAAGTTTGTGTCTCTCTGTCTAGCGGCGGGCTACTCTCTCTAATGTTTTCAGTATCGCGTCTCCACCACCGTCATCGCATTCTACCGCCATCATCGCATCTTTCTGTTTCTCTCTTTTATCGCGCTCGGCGCGCAACTGTTGTACGCGCGAAGATACGAACGAGCGATGCACAACGTTCGCTTCAAGAATTGCGCAGCAATACCGGGAACGAAAACCGGGCGCGCGAGAAGTTCCGATGAATTTAACTCGAGTGTAAATCACATCGAATTATCAGCGCGGAAGTAAGTAACGCGAACTCAAACGGTCGAGCGAGTGGCGTAAGAAAGAAACGTTTCCGAAACGTGAGAACGAAAGTTCGACGACGGGTGCAAAGTTCGATAACATGATAAAGTAGCGCTAGACTTGCCAAAGCACAATATAAAGTAACATATGTATAGTAGTATGAAACGAGATGCGTAGACTGTAGAAGTAAAAAAAAAAAAAAAAGAATATCTCGTAAAATATACACATATCGTTTTAATGCCATTGCCTGAAGTTCTGAATATTCAGAGCTTTGAGACTCACCTGCCGAGCTTGGAATCTTCCTCGTCAACCGGCTTCCGCCGAGATCGCTCGTATGCGTAATAAATTATTCCTGTAACGTGACAAGCATTGCGTTTTAATCAAAGAACAAAAAAAGTATCAAAAAAATTGAAAACATTATTATTATATTACGTTACGATTACACGAATAACGAATTGCGTTAAAAATATTTTAATATTACTTCGTTTCGTTACACTTTTGGGAAAAGTTAGTTTCTGTATTTTTCGAAGCGCAATTCGTAAAATTAACTTCGTCTCTCGACATCAAATATTTTCACGGTTGAATTGAAAACGACATTTCGAATCAAGCAACATTAATCACAGCCACGTGATGTATATCGAATTCATAGCCTCATAATTGAGTCATAATATAATCGACAAGTGGCTGATACGAAATGATTTCAATTAACAGTAAATGCGAACGTATATTGCAATCCGACATCATGTTCACTGTATATAACGCGGAAGAGACAGGAGAGAATTTATCAGTTGTCTATTCAAGCGAATGATTTAACGCCAACTCACCTGTCTTGCGCACGCAGCAGCAGGTGATGTCGATGATGATAAGGATGATGAATATCATTGCGAGAACAATGCCGATTATGGCTCCGCTCGACATCAACGAGCCTTGATGCTGCACGACACTGGTCACTCCTTGAAAGACGACAAAAAAACACGTTGTTCTTAAACTTGTCTTGTTCGTTGGTTGTTTCGCAATATATATTTATCGCAATCCGTTAGTGCAAAAGCGATACCGAACGATGTTTGGTGATGGTTAACGATTGTTGCATTCGACAGAGGTACGTGGTGATTTATATTGTGTGAAGCAGTTGCAAAAGAAAGCGAAATAGAATTATAAATATTTTAAAAAACGTACTGGTATGTTTTTTTTTTTTTTAATACAATTATTAATTTAATAAATTGTAGTGGCTTCAAAAATTCAAATTAAAGTGATAAGATAGGCCCATACAACGGTTGACTATGTATTGCAAATTCTTTATTATGTGCAATTAGATGATGTAATAGTGATTTTGTACGGTTAAAATTACATGTAGCATTCAAGATTTTTTATTTTGATTGTGTAATGTGTTCACCAGTTGACTATATCTCGGGACTGTTCAACGTTCGAAGTTTGACATCTATGAATGAAGCATTGACAAAGATCGTATCCGATAATCGAAAGTGTTTGTTACATCATCACACAGAATTTGAAACACACAGTCAACCGTGTTTGTGGCCTATCTTATCACTTTTTAATACAATTATTAGTCTGTTTCCGAAGAGAAATTAATGAACAAAATGATGATTATTCGATTCTCTCACAATGGTCAAAAGTTTGTAACATATCATGCGATCAGTTTTGGAAAACTTGCTTTACGTTGAAAGATATAAACATGATTTTTAAATGAACTGCACACACGAATAACTTAAAGAGTAAAATTATTTATTTTTGCATCGTCAACATAAGCTGTTAAGCATTAATGGACATTCAAGTATTTATCTCTTTTCCGTGTCTAAATATTATTAATGTATTAATATGCAATTTATATTATTAATGTATTAACGTAATTATATTTACATAATACATTACTGAAGATAAATACAAATTTAACGCGAAATGCAGTGAGAGATGTAGAGAATTCGCTTCCACCACGTGTAATTAAGATAATTAATTCTCGAATGTCACGTTCACGATATCGCATCACCAAACACGTTCCGCGAACAATGATATTTTAGTTTCCTGAAAAAAAGAAACAAGATCTCGGCGAGGGCGGGTTGTGTGGGAAGAGAATGCGGCAAAAATCCGTCTTTATCAAAAAGGAAACCAAAAACCAGAAGGCAACAACTGCAAGACATACAAGTAATGATGGTTGGTTAAGGAATCATACACTGTACGTTTGTGTGCGTGCGTGTGTGTGACGTGCTTTGTGTACATGTGTAAGAGTGGTCGTATGTAACGTGTTGTGTATGTGTGTTATACGCCAGTTAATGAATTGAGATAATTAGCGCACTGCAGAGCTCAAAAGCGATAAAAAAGAGCCACGTCCCGTAACATCACAACACGAGCTGTGCTAAAAAGCTCAAGGAAGGAGAGAGAGGAGTGGGAAAAAGAAAAAGCTCATTCACTACCTCCCACATCCGATGTTAGTCTCTACGCGTTACTAATCTAAAAGTGCTACCTCCACACAAAAAGCCCCTCCACTGTGAGTGCCTCGCAATTTTTAAGTTCTACGTATCGCAATCGCTCACCCTCTGTCACTCGATCATCCTTTCTCTCTTTCTTATATTTTTTTCTCTCTCGCTCCTTCCCCTCGATCTCACGCTCTCCGCCAGTCCTCTCGAGCTCTCAACTACGTTAGTTAGCGGCCACACTTGCTTTTGTACCTTGGGAGATGTTTACCGTATTTCGGTGGCACGCGCGTCGCTTCTCTCTCTCTCTCTCTCTCTCTCTCGTGGTTATTTATATATCACAAATTGAAAAGTAAAGAGTGAGGTGTTGTGATGATAAGCGACAAAAATAAGAAACAAGACCGCCGAAAAAGAAACCATCTCAAATTGCAGACCCAGCAATGAAACAGCAACAGAATTTCTCAGTGGCCGAATGAGCCTCGAGATGTCGAGGTGCGCTTTAAAAAAACAATCTCTTTCTCCTCGTTTCATTTTGTTCCTTACATTTCTTTAAACTTGCCAATAATTTTCGACAAAAAAAAAAAGACAATTTGAAGGTGGCTTCTCCGCTGGCGCGGATTCGTTCATTCTTTTTCTCCTTAGACACTCACATATATATATATTTTTTTTTTTTTTTTACGTCGTTATTCCGTTATATTTACAATGTTGAATGTTTCGCACAGGAAAGAACGAGTTATATGAGTTTTATCCTTCTCATAAATACGAACATAGTAGGCACTAGACTAATACATATCCTTAAACGTATATGTAAATGTTTTATCTATCTATATATAATTTTTATATATATACGTTTGTACATATATATATTTTGTGTGTGTGTGTGTGTGTGTGTGTGTGTAAATATATATCGTATATAAGTGTACTCGTGTGTGTATGTGCTTGCACGTGTGTAGAACACATTTTCCGGAAGCTACGAGCGGAGTCAATGACGCCGTGACAAACCGAAAGGAAACAAAAACCCGAAAAAAAAAAAAAAAAACGTGGAAAGAAGAACGATGGGATCGCGCGCGCGCATCACGCACAACCGTCAAGTGTCTCTGTGAAAGCACCGGCGGCGCGGGAATCGAACGACCGCGATTGAAATTCGATTTTGCATTCCCGGTTTATTCTCAGTCCGCGCGTCGCGACGCGCCTAATTCCGACGCGATCATTCTTTAATCCCCCCGTATGCGAACAATATCTTTCCGTCGTAGCCTGAGATTATTTCAGAGCGAGAGACGCAAGACGCACCCTTCCCTCTTCTCTCTCTCTTTTTCTCCCGCCGGGGATTTCGCCGGCGCGGTGATATGAAAAAAACGTCGGTAAAAAAGTTGAAAAGTTTGTTCTTTTTTTTGTGTTTTATTACCGGGCTCGTTTCGCTGAGCCGCGTGCAAACGTCGTATTTTTCTTTTCCCGAGAAAAACGATTTTGTTTATAGAAAGGGATTTTGTTTAATGCACCGGAAAATGTTTGAAACTCCGGCGCGCGCGTACACGGTCATTATTGAACGAAATAATCAAATAAAGCAAAGTGGAAGTAGCCAAAGAAAAAAAAAGCGCACTAATACACGGGCGGAAGGCTTTAGTGAGCGCGATTATTTGTCGAGCGAGCGCAATACCGAAACACGATTATGTAAGAAACAGCCTGCCCCCGGGTGATCGATATTTTTTGTACACGTTCATTAAACTCTTCTATTACGCGGAGGGTAATGGAATCACGTTCACCGGGGAGTTGTTGGTAAACTTCGTTTTAAGTAAACTGAATTTTCATCGTCGTTTCATCCCGCTTATTGAGCAAAGGTTGCGCGCATCTTTCACAAAACAATGTGAAACAACAATGGCAAAGGAGTTTACTAGAGATCGAGGAAAACAATTACTATGAAGCGATTTTAAGGATAGCCTTCTCAAGAACGACGGAAGGGTTGTAACGGTGGCGCGTCGTTTCAAGCGCCCAAGTTGAAAATTCGTGAAATCGCGCGGAAATCACGCGCACTCATCGGAAATAGATCGTTCGTGTTTTTCCCTCCCTTTCTGCGTTTTCCGCCGCGCTCTCTCGCCACTTCAGCTATCCGGATTCATCCTCTCGACGCGTGTTCCTCTCCAACGCGCGGCGGCTATTTATAAAGCGACGACGACGGCGCCCGGCACAAGAGTTCCGCGAACAAATTCGCATTCGCGAAACCTATTCGGCTTCTATTTCCTTGTTTCTATCTCCAAGCGAAGTCGCTCGGCCACTCGAGTATGAACTCGGTACATCAACCAGAGCAAACAAACACATTTCTCTTTCTATCTCTCTGTTTCTCTCTCTCTCTCTCTCTCTTTTTCTTTCTGTATCTCTCTCTTCATCTCTTAGTGATCCATTTGTACACGCGGAGAGAGAGATTATCTCCGTAACGAGAAACACTCCAGCTGCTGCTGCTGCTGGGAAATTTCTTGCTCGAACATAGGCGCTCCGAGATTGTGTGTATACACGGCGCGTATTATTTTGGGTATCTCTCGAGGGACGGCTTTTCGAGGGAAGCGCGGAAATTATGTCCATGCGAAATGACAAACGTTTACCAACAAAAGGCGAAGAGAGAATATATTACGCAGTTAAAAGCTGGACACGACGAAAGGAAGAGAAATTGAAAGAAAAAAAAATGCAGAATTACTTTAAAAAAAAAAAAAAAAAAATGAATAAACCAAAATGCGCTCGTTGATTTTTCTCTTTACTGTCGAAAAGTATCTCGCCGCACTTGTAAACCGCTCTCTCGGAAGCCTCAATCGCCTCATCCGGCTGTATAACGTTATTTGTTCCTCTCCCCTCGAGATAAATTCCGGATAATCGTATAAACCTTCTCGACAAAAGCGAGTCGATCGGAATAATCCCCGCATTCCCTGCTAATTGATTTCCCCTCCGCGTCCGCAATCGCGTTCTCGAGAGATGATGACGCGCGGGGACGCGCTCGCGCGAATGAAAGCCAAACGCCCGCGCAAACAATGAGTCCTCTCCTCTCGTCGGAATGGAGCATTTATACGCTCGCAATTTATCCGGAACGAGCGCAGTTTGCCGGCGCGAAGGGAAGCGAGAGAGAGAGAGATCGATCCTCGAGGCGGCGAAACAAAGCCGCCTTGATTTCCCGGCAGAGACAATCCTCGGCAGTCGCGTGCAAGAATCGAGGATCGATTGATCCTGCGGATTTGCGGGAGGGTCGTCGGTCGTCGCGCGTCTCCCTGATTTGAGGTTTTCCGCAAACACGCCCGTGTCTCCGTCCTCCTCTCTAAACCACCCCTCGCGCCAAGAGGGAAATGGGAGTGGAAGTGGAACGAAATGTGCGCGTTCGCGTAATTAGTTCGCGCGAATCGCGACACGTTCGAACAATCGCTGCATAAAGAGCCGTTTGTTCGCAACTGCAGCTCGTGATATCTATCTGAGCCGAGCACATTTAGCGTTAAATGCAGCTGTCGGCTCCGTTGAATTACTGTACGCCTTTCAAAACGCGAAGAAGCCATTCAATGGGCGCGCGCACTCTTCCCCGGAGGGGAAACTCGACTGCTAAATTTGACTGTCTAATTTTAAGAGATCCGCGCGAGTTTCCGCGTGACAGCGAATCGAGAAAAATAAACACATAAAACGAGAGAATCGGAGATTTTAACGCCGACTAATGCGCGCGAACTCGACGAGCGCGTAGTCAAATATGCGCAAACGTGATTTGCATTTTTTTTTTTCAAGTGAAACTCGCGACAAACGACTTTCACGGAGAATTTCTCGTTTTCTCTCTTCGACAACCGACGAGACTGGATTAGACTTGGACAGAGCCGGCGCGATTCAGTTCGGGCGAAGTGAAATAACGTAAAGACCGAGTCCTTTGCACCAAATCGAAGCGATCCGTTTCGTTGCAATTCCACGAATCCTTTTATCCGAGACTAAGTGCGAATTCGAGGGGTTTTTGCTCGGCCAGATCACCCGGGGGCTATGCGATCGCTCTCTCGTCGTCGAGGAGACGACGCTCGCACGGCGATTTTCGCCGTGAGAGAGGAAAAAACTCGTCGAGGAAGATTCACGAGTATCTGAGAGGCTATTTCAGTAAACGTCGTTCTCTCTCGATCGCCGTCCTCTGTCTTCTCGCCGCTCGTCGACATTATCTTATCGGAGACCTCGGAAGCCTTCCGCCCGCCTTGGCGCGCGTCCGTCTTTCACCGTCCGTCAACCTTAAATGGTGTCTCCTAAAAATCCTTTATCCACCGGCCGCGCGTTTCTCCGCTTTGTTTCCGAAGTTTACGCTCGAGTTTATTGTCACGGGAGGCGTAACAGCGCGTGAAAGTCGGTCCGTTGTTCCACGTCGGCTGGAACATATATTCCAAGTCGAACTTTTATGACGATTCGACTGTAAAAAGTCGAAAGCAGCTCGTTCTCCGTTGCGATCCGTGACAATGTCTAATCACGACATTCTAATAATTTTGCCGTGTCTCCGAATGTATTTACGACGAGTTGTTATCGGTCCTCGTGTAGACATTTATATCGACACGACGGTACATGTCCGTGAAACCAGATTGATGAATTGTCAGTCTAGTTCGCTCTAGGAAACTAGAAGAGCAACTAAAGAAACTCGAACAAGAGAAAGAATGAAGCTAACAGTGTGAACGAGAGTTCATTTCTCTGCTCGAATTCTGGGAAATCGAACATGGGAATTTTTTTTCCTTCTTTTTCTTTCGAGATATAAAATGTCTTATCGGCTTCCGCAGATATTGGAATGTACTTTCGGGGAAAGTGTGTGTTGCTGTTGTCGTAACCGAAGTTCGTTGGATTTGTGAAAATGTCTTTGTCAACAAACTCACGACAGTTATGTGTGTGTGTTTTTTTTTTCAGACAGCGGTTGTAGTATACGAACGTCAAAGAACATCGATGAGTAATACAGATTGGATTAATCTTATACTACGTTCGATTATATATATATATGTGTGTGTGTGTGTGTGTGTGTGTGTGTGTGTGGTCCATCTCACTTTCATAGCATCAAATTGTAATGACAGACACTTTCTGAAATCAAATTTTTATTATCAATAATCTTATCACATTTTTTCAAATGATTGTTAGACAATTATTGTTTCAAATTATAGTTTTTTTTGATAAATTCTTATTATAATGATAAAACAATAATGTTCATCTAAAAATGAATCAATGTCGAGTTATTATCTTCAAGTGTAAACAAATTAAACTGTTTTCGATACCTTAATGTTTCTTCTAGATATTTTACAAAACTTAAAATTATAATGTTCAAGTTCGCAAACTACCACGCAATTTTCTAAAACCAAATTTTTTTGTATCATGTTATCAACGAAAAACTTTTGGTTACGAGAATCCGCCATTAGAATTCGACGCGATCGCTGTATCTGACATCGCGGGGAAACTCGCGGACGAGTTCTCCGCGTTCTTCGCGTTCTCCATATGGGGATGTCGTGTGTGGAATGGGAACGTCGCCGAGACGTAACTCGGCGCGAGACGCATCGCTAAAGTTGAAAAAAAAAGGGGGGATAGAGCGGATGATAACAAAGCGCATGCCATGCGTTTGTGAACTAATATCTAAAGAAACCCAGGCATTTTGCGAACAGACATAAAAGAGACGTAAAAAGATCTAGGTCGAAGACCTCGTCGCATCGAGATCGATCTGTTCGCGCCTTTGAGGAGACGCGAGCCTCTCTCGAGGAGGCGATGCGTACATATATGTGTGTATGCGTGTGTACAGGCACTTGAGGTAAAAGACCGTTCCGGATACGACCAGGCTTTCGAGATCGAACCGCGCGCTCCTTTTGTAGTCTCTCTCTTATTCCAGAAATCGAAACCGTATAATTTCGCTGAGTTCAATTTTCGAGTCGAAAGGAAAATGTACTTTGCGCCAATTGTCGCGCTTTTCTATTGAAACGGAAATCTTTTAAATGAAAAAAAAAAAAAAAAACAATTCAATAGCTCTCCAATGTTAATATAGTAACGACAGTTGCGGTCACAGAACTTGTAACGATATGCAAATTTTTTGTTACCATCGTTCGTTTTCGCACGAAATTGCATGTAACTGTGTCATTTGCATACTTTATCATTGGAAAAATCGATCTTAAGAATGTAAAGCGCCGCATTACTATAGCGCAATCTATTTAAATATTAATAGTCCCAGACACTTAAAGTCCGAAAGACGTCACAAAAATATCTAAAAGATGGCTAAAGTAATCATCTTTGAAACATTTTTTAGATATCTTTTAAGATATTTGTTGGATCTTTGTGTTGTCTAGAGTTTATTTAATTAGACGTTGGCTATACAACTGTCTCACGTGACTTACGCAATCAAAACTTGAACTCAGAGTCTCGATTTCTGTTGTCATTTGCCCGAGATTAGTGATTAATCACAATAGCAGTTACTGGTGTAATTACGGCGGTGATTGGCTACTGTCGGTGGCGGCGGTTACATATAAGACTACGACGATAACAAATTTGTAATTAATAGTAAATATAATAAGAACATATTATTTGTATATAATGATCGCAGCACACACAAATCATGCGCACACACTAAACACGCATCTCTCAAAAAACTAGTCAAGCAAAACTAATGACTGAAACAGGTTTTCCAAAACGTAAGAAAACAAAAAATGAAAATGTCAAAAAGTTACCAAAAATCAAAGGCAAGAGAGGAGCCGGACAAAAAATCATATGCGCGAAATCAGAACTAAAAGAGAGAAAAAAAAATCTGCCAGTCTGCCAGTCGTGTGTGTGTGTGTGTGTATGTCTCGTTGTGTGTATGTATTATATATATGTATATTCGTACGCGCGCGGATTCTCTCGAGAAGTTTGCTTCGCGATTAATCCCAGAACCCAACTGTAGTTTCGTGTCGTATTCCTGCATAAACTTTTACAATGAGATTGCTGCTCCAAATGAGTCAATTTCTATGGAAAACAGTTGGTTGAGACACTGTGGCAACTGCTACTTATTGTATTTTTGTTTAGTCTTACGCAAAAATATAGGAGACACAATTCGTCCGGCATGTAAATTCTCGAGCAAATTGTTTAAAAATATATAAAGCCAAGTCTTGTGGCGCAGACTTCATTACTCTAACATTTCCCCGTAGTCGAATACACGTTCGCGTTGAATAGTCAGGTTCTAAGATTAAAGGTTCCCCGGATTTCTGTATGCATGACGCGACTTCGCGAGGAGTTCCGCTCGCTCGTGTGAAATTCTTTAGCTTGTAAGAAGATCGCACGAGCCCTGGATATAAATGTGTGTGTTTATATACGCGTCGACGAGAGACGAAAACGTCTTACGTTGCCTCTCGAGGCCTCAATAAAAAACGGATTATTGTTTTTTTTTTCCTCGCATGAAGGTACCAGCGAGGGTCGCAGTTTTTATCGTTTCTTAAATTTTTTCGTTGTTCGTATAAATTTTCTTATCACATACGTCTTTATATAGATAAAACTGTAGATCTCTCTGTGTGTGAATATCTTTTTCTTTTTCTCTCTTTCTGCGTCTGTGAGTATCTTATATATCTTTTTCCGTTCTTATACTTTGTTCCTGTGTTATCTTCTCAAATACTTCATTAATTTCTTCTTCTAGAAAAATCAGATCGTAAAGAACGAGTGAAAAGAGTGCTGTCTAAGAAATATAATCAAGTACAAACTCGCGGTAAACAGATTCACAGAGCGCTTCGAATGCGAGTATATCAAAACGAGAGATTACACACAATTTTGCATTCGCGCACGCGATTCCCGAGCTGCGCGCGCGCGCGCACACACAGTTTCTAATAGCGTACGTACTTGTTCGCACGTAACATCGATTTTTTTCTCTTCGTTGCTAACTTTTGCGCGTGTGAATAGTCGACAATTTAGGGCAGTAGCACTCTTATGGCCACCGCACCTTATATAATCTCTCACACGCTCGTTTATATATATATATATATAATACTATGTATAGATACCTATAAAATGTTGATTTACGTTCGAAACAACATACATATAAGGAAGCACATTATTTTCTCTTTTCAAAGTATAAATTGCTACAGTATATATTGTACAAAAATTTCGTAACTGCAAAAAGTAGAAAAAGATCGTTGTGACTTATACACCTTAACTCTTTAAAAAATGGTTTAGATCTGACTGGATTAATACTAGAACGAAACTTACGTAGCGCGAAGTAACGTGCAAAATTAATTAAAGTACAATACAATGCGTTATCGGTTTGGTAAAAAGTAAATTTTCTCTTTGCGCGCTCTCTCTCCGTTTGTCTCTTTCTCTCTTTCTGTAGCACTCGGTCTTTTCTTACACAAATCTTACCAAGAGCACAACCTTACCTTAAGAAAGTAAATCAGAAAAAAAAAAACGTACCAATACGTTTGTACTAACAATGAGCATTTCAAAAAAAACAAATAAGTAATATAAATACGCAATATAGTAGCTTCTCGATCTTTCACGCGCGCTCTCCATCTCTTATACAGAAACTCGCTTAAACACTATTTCTTCATTTTTTTTTTTTTTTTTATACTTCGGAATGTTATTCGCGAATGGATCATCGGTCTGTTTTAAATCTTCGTGGTCGATCGATTTAATAACGACGGATATAAATGAACGACACGCATGTACAAATCTTTCTCCCGCTGATTAATGCAACTCTCTCGTCGTGTATTTCGCGCGAAATCTCGGGCGTCGAAACGCCTCGTCTCCGAGAAAATTCGGGGTTCGATAAATTTTCGATTCAGATCTCAGACGAACAACGAGATTTCGCGGGAAATCACAAAAATTTATATGTTTAGAATAGTGTGTGTGTGTGTCTCTTTCTCTTTCTTTCTTTCTTTCTTTCTCTCTCTCTCTCTCCGTCCGTCGTAGTGTCTCGCTTGTACTTGGCGGCGAAATTCGCCTCCCGCTTTTCCTATCATCGCGTTCAACGACGCGACAGAGGGAGGATTTAGCGCGCGGGGAGCGAATATTCCTGACGACGACTCTAAATGGCTAGAGATAGGAGAATTACTGCTGCGGTAATGGCGGCCACGGCGGTCTTGCGAGTATCACCAGCAGCACCAGTTACTACTGAGTAGTCCGCAGTGCTCGCAGATTCTGAATGGATAAAAAGGCTCTGTGTAAACAAAATCTTTCCCGTTCCAGTAGGGTTTTTTTTCTTTTTTTTTTGTCGTCGCGTAAAACATTCTCTAAACGTTTCTACTAAGCCTGCCGACGTTCACCGGGTAGCTTTAGCTAGTTTGGTGTCTAGCACAGGGTCAAGGGATCTGAGGGCTTATTCCAATCTTGATTAACGCCAGAAGGGCCCGGTAAAAGCTCGGTGACACTTACAGAATTAATTTTCTAATTTACGTTATAAGCGGGAGATAAAATTACATTACGTGCAAGAAAATGTAAAAACTGTTGATCAAAATTAACATCGTGAATAAAATTCATAACGTGCAAGAAGACGTAAGATACTATTTGTCCGAATTAACAATCTTCAATATTTACAAAATAAAAAAACTTAACATTTGATGCTTGATAGTGCTTCGCGATGTGTTGCAAGAATTTCTGAAAATCGAGTTTGAACCGCGTTAGTGTCATTTTTATACAGACGTTTTCGTCAGACATTTGAACTCACTTTGTCAGAAGATTCAAGAGCAGAGCCTGATAAACCTGAGTACAAAAATGACGCTGACGCGGTTTAAACTCAAAAAATATACTTTTAAAAATTGTTTAAAAAAATAAAAATTGTTTAAAAATAAAAAATCATTTCACTTTTTTCTACAAGTAAAAAGTTACATCCGAAGATACAAATGCATACACTTTCAGAAAAGTACTTGGTAAAATATAGAAAAAAGTAATAGAATTAACTAAATACACAAATTTTCGTGTTTTATGGATAATTTCGCATTCTATTGTTTAATATAAATTACGAAACGTAATTGCTCTTGAAAAATAAATGCGCAGCGCAACAGGCAAAATAAACATGTGTAGCCTTCCTGGCAATAACAAGATCGTTTCGCCGTTTTGATAGAATCAATTTAAATCACAGAAAAAAAAATCAACGAACAAAAATCGTTTGAGCGAAAACTTTTTTGAGACTTGAGGAAGCGAAAGACCTCAAATAACCCTTTTCCCTTCCCCTTGAATAAAAAAAATAAAAAAAAAAAAAAATAAAAAAAAATTAGGGGCGACAAACTGACAAGCGATCCGAAGATCGCCAAGAAAAAATATCATTCGGTGCAGTAGCTTCGTGCACATATATATAATATATATATATATATATATATATATATCTCAAAGGGAACTGTATATCTCGAGTAGAAATTATTACGAGAAAAATAGATATACGTCATAGCAAGAATTACGCTGGATCAAAGGAACACCGAGAATTTAATTGCAAAGTAACTTCAACTCACCTCTGGCAGTTCTGAACATGGCGGATCCGCGTTCGCTGTAGCCCATTATGTTGTGAGCCGTCAGATCGACCGTGTAGAAGGTGTCAGGTTTCAAACCCTTTAGCCATTCTGACGTCGCATGAGTCTCTTTCGTTCGGCAAGTGTTGTCGATCACGTCCCATTCGTCGGTTACGCGTCTTATTATTTCGCAGTACTTGATCACATACACATCGATGGGCTCACCGTTATTGTGCGGCGCCGCCCACTTTAGCTCGTACTGATTGCTGAAGATCGACTGCTCGTACTTGGAGTTCGGTGTGGTCATAATTTTGGGCCTGTTTGGTACCGTCTTGCTGCGTGTCGAATCATAACGATTGTTGTCCCAATTTCCCATGCCGACATCGTTACTCGCCGCAAATCGGAAATCGTAGCCCGTCTGCGGCTTTAAGTTTTCGACAACGTATATCGAACCTGCGGAGCGAATTAAATCGGTTGCGTGACGATTAGTAGTTACAAAGTGAACAGCTCGAAATGAGGACGCGCGTCAAATCGCGGAGCGGGAAGGAAGTAACAACAATTAAGAACTTTTAAAATTCCCCATCATCAACTTGTTAAGTTATCTATATGCACGCTTTGTACCAGTTACCTTTTTGCACTCATGAATAACTAACATCATGTATTCTAACCGTATATATTCGTCTTTTCTTCCTCATTTCGTACTATCTTCATACATAAAATTGAAGTTTCGTTCTCGCTATTAGACTATCATTTGCATATTCAAGAGCGAAAAGGAACAAGTGCTTTGAGCAAAATTCACAGATTACTTAATTCGTTGGATCAATCCGGATTAATTCATTTGTAGAACATAAGCGCAGATTTACACGAAGTAAAAGTTTATTCAAGAAATCAGATTTATATTATTCCAAAAACTTACCGACAGACCACGTTTTGTTCTTCGCGTTTGGCCAGACGTCAAGTTTCTCTTTATACTGCACGGTGATGGTTTTAATGGGCAAGTCTACTTGCGGCGGCGGTATCAAATCAAAACTTATTGTCGTGGCGGTGGTCTCGGCCATCTCGGCCCTCAGAAGACTGCCGGGTCTTCTCGCTTCCCGCAGCTCGATTATTCGCTCGTTTTTACCGTGCGTGTTCGCGGCGACGCATTTGTAATTCGTATAATACCTTTGGTTATGAGGCACTATGTTGAGAACGGAGATCGGTCCGTTGCCGATCTGGGTAATTGCGTTATCATTTTCGAGTGGCACGCCGCCACGCCACCAGGTTATCGTTGCGTTCGGTATGCTCTCGGCGATGCAAGTGAGGTTTACCGGTCGCTGCTCCCACGACCAAACTGTGGCGTTCGGCATATTGCGGAAGGACGGCGGAAACTCGACCGTAAGGTGGCCGTTCGTGTAAACGGGGCCGCCGATGTTCTTCGCTATGCATTCGTACATACCGTCGTTGTCAGTGCGAACGTTCTCGATCCTCAGAATGCCGATGGTCGTATCGATGATTGTATTGTCGAGTTGGTTCTCCAGAATTATCCGATCGTCCTGCGGCTGGACGCCCATCACGTACGGTTTTTCAGCTGTGTGTTTCCTGAAGGTCACTTCTGGCACCGGTTGACCGGTAGCCTTGCATCTCATCTCCACGGTTTTTCCCTGAACCACAGTCATGTTTAGGAACTCGCTGATCTTTGGCTTGATGATCACGCTTATCACAATGGTGGTGGAGGCTGTGCCAGCGTTGTTCTTCGCTTTGCACTGATATTCGCCCGAGTCATCACGTCTCGCGCTGAAGATGTTGAGCGTTCCCGTTACCGGATCGATACTGAAACGTTCGGTCAACTTAGAAAGATCCTGCTGGTTGACAACCTTGATCCATGAAATCTCCGGAGGCGGTTTGCCGCTGGCTTTACATTCTATGTTCGCGCTCTCGCCCTCGATTATATCAATTGGACTCGGGATATCTTCGACCGACGGTCGTACGTGAACTTCGACGCGAATGGGTCGCTCCTGCAACTCGCCCGTAGTCGGCACCGACGCGCGACAAGTGTAGACACCGTCGTCGGATTCCTGTACGTTGTTAATCGTCAACGAATAAGTGTCAATGACGTAGTGATCGTTTGTCTTGATCAGTTCTCCGTTGTAGAGCCAGTCAACTGAAGGCGGCGGTCTAGCGCGTACTTCGCACTTGATAGAGTAGTGTGTCCCGAGAATGGGATATTGATTCTGCGGCGCGTCGCCCCACGTGATTGCGACTATTACACAAATTGGAGGATTTTTTTTGTTTTAGAAAAGCATTGTGTTATATAACCGCATTACATAGCGGTGCAAATTTGATCTCTCCGAAAACATATCGTTTATCGAGATTTAAATTCAAATATCTCTGAATTTACTAAAAACACCAACTGAATTGGTTTTTTTTGCCAGTTTTATTCGATTATTAAACTAAAAATATCAATTGCATTGTTTATAAATACATTACTGCCTTGATAAAAAGTTCCGCGCTTCAACCTCCGATAAATGATAGAAGCATTCTGTTTTATTATCGTTCAACGTGCACTCTCCTCGAATTTCTTCTCTCGAAAAATTAATGAAATATTGCTCGATATATACACGTCAATAGGAGAGATATATCTCGTCATGAAACGTCTGTCTGAATTGGAAAAAAAAAAAAAAAAAAACTACGAATGTTTTAATCGGCGTTCCGCATACTCACTGATAGTATCGATCGTCACAGATTTGACCAGTGGCACGTTGCGCGCATACATTCCCTTGCAAGTGTACTTTCCGGCTTGTTCCTCCTGGAGAGAATTGAAGAACAGGGACAGGCTACCGTCCTGATGAAGTTCCGTGTACATGGCCGGCTTCGAGTTACTCGCTGCGTACGAGCTGTGGAAAAGGGTAGGGGGAACGTATTGTTACAGCTGGGCGAATATTCGAATCGTTTTCGATTGTTCGTAAACGGTCAACGACATCGCGCATTAATATCACGATACATGTTCCTCATGGATGACGCGAGGGTGACGTGTAAACGAGAGCGAGATGCATTTACATGATCCGTATTATTCAACGTTGCGTTAGTATGTGGTGTGTGACATATCGGCGGGGTGATGCGAGGTGTGCGGAGAGAGATGATGCGATATATTCAAGCAATTTCCATATAGCGGCGCCGACAGCGATGAGATGCCGGATGTAATATCGCATGACACATCTACGATGAAGATTACGAATATGGATCTTTCGGATTAAAATGGGTATCCCGTAGAATGGTGAAGATGCATCGCTACACTTTTATAAAAAAAAAAAAAAAAAAAGAAAAAAGAAAAACTGTACAAGGATTGATAGTTCAGCAACATAATAAAACACAGCAGATATTACAAACAGAATATAGCCGCAAAAATCATTTTTATTATTATTATCGCGGACATGATGATGATGATGACGATGATGATGACAATGATAAACCATGTAGCCATAATGTGAGGAGGTAATAAAAAGCAAAAAAGAAGTTAGCGTGAAAAAGAAAACAAAATCTCCGATAAAAAAAAAAAAAAATTCGTGACATAGTATCGCGCGACAGTCGATTGTAGACGCGATAAAAAAATTTCCATTTGTATTTTGTTTGCACCTCTCTTTCAATTAGATATTACGTAAACTCAACCTAGTTTTATTCCCGACATATCGATTCTGCCCGCAACAATATCGCGTCGAATGTAATAACGACGTCATCGACGGGAAACGGTAATTGAGTGGCGTAATTGTTCGAAACGTGGCGATTTTGTCGGAAATGTCACACTCGGCACTCTTGACGACGAATGTACTTAATTATGCAAATCGTATCGTACGGGGTACGAGTGATCGTGCAAACACGCGACACGGTGAATCAGTTACTGGGAAGGGGTTAACGTTCGTTAGATTATTTGATCGTCGGATTAAATATTTGTAGCGTGAACGATGCTCGGCGGTACACACATTAGCTGTTTGCTGCGCGCGATGCAGATATCGCGCGGCAGACAGACACACGCACTGAACAAAAACGATAAATAAATGTTGCAAATAAAGTTAAAATAGTGTCTGTATAAGAGCACAGAACGCGTCATTATATGGAGTCGCTTAATTACTACTGACATTGCGCGCCCATCCATGTGTGTGCGCACACAGCGTCCCGAAAGCGTCGCATTTCATTTTTAATTCGCGAACAAATTAGAACGAATTAAATACGGCCGCTTAAGGTCATAAAAGTTTTCAACTTTCGCACAAAATAAAATTGTAAAAATACACAATTGCAGATAAAACTGCTCGTTGCTTTAAAAATAATCGTAAGTGGAATTTGACGGAAAACTCGATTACCGAAGTTTCGACACATGTTGGAACAAAAATTTTCAAACGAAGTATTGATGCGCACAGTCGCAATTGAAATGTTCTAAACCGGATTTAAGCGGAATCAAACCTATTCTCACGGAAAAATTCGTCGATTCTAGGTCATAGTGTACACAAACGGAAACCGTTCGCTGCTCGATGAGATTTTTTTTCCTCCAGAGCTCGCCAGAAACGGGTGTTCGCTAACTTTTCTGGACGGCTTAACGAGCAATAGCCGGCTCGCGAGCTGCAATCGGTGTTCGCGCAGCAGCAATTAAGAGCTCCATAGCGCAGGTTGGGATGGAGAAACGTGGCTACATCGTGGGAAAATGATCATTAAAACCTCAAGGTGTGTGTTATCACAAATGAGAGAAGATGAAAATGAGATACAGCAACGAACACTGCTACAGTTGCATGTTAGTGAGTTCTTCAAGAAGTTTCATACTCGCCTTTGCAGCGGCAAGACGTAGAGTCTGTTTGTGTGTGAGCATTAGTAAGTAACAGAAATTCTTCAAATTAGTACAAGTTAGTACAGTTTGATACTACATTATGTTTTCTTCTTTGTGTATTTCACAGTTAAATGATTATTATTTGGATTTCTTCAACAATTCTCATACAAAAAAAATATATAAAAAAAATAAAAAACACTAGTAAACATTTATCATCCTTCTATTTGTTAATCGCTTATGTAACGCAAAGATATTTTGCAAAAAGAGATGATTGCAGGATCGTACAGCGTCAACGGAGTTTCAGCTACGCTCATTTAATTAACTGTCACTTTCGCGATTGGTAATTACAATGTAGATTGTTAATTGCAATGTAGACAAGTAAGAAATGAGGCGGTATCAAAGCCCTGCCTTGAGCTACGTAGGTTCCGTCTTCAGTAAAAAAAAAAAAAAAAAAAAAACACAATACAGAGCTGAGTGGCACGTTAAACACACGATAGAAAAAAAAAGCAGACAAAGAAAACTCCGTTGACATGGTTCTGACATCGCCTCGGAAATCTCATTTGCAAGCGAAAGGAAGAGCAAAACAAAAAAAAAAAAAAAAAAACAGAGATCGTCGATTGACGATAATTGACTTACTTCAACCTGTCGATCTCGCGGTTGTGTGGATCAATCCATCGCATTTCTGTGATAAGTTGAGGATCATCCACCTTCGGTTTACAAGTGAGTATAATACTTGACCCTATGGGCTTTGTCTGGGTCTCGCCAGTCGGAAGTATTTCTAGAAGCGGATCCATCGCGTTCACGTAAGCTGCAAGAAAGAAGAAAAAACCACAAATGTAACCAGTCATTATGCTGACAAGAAAAACGAATAAACGTGTGTGCATGTGGCGATCGTTATGGAAGACACCGGTCGGTGAAAAACACCGGTGGATGACCAGAGCGATTGCACGTAATTTAACGATAATGATACGATTACGGGGCAACTCTGACGGATCGCCGCGCTTTATTTTTGCAGACGCCGCGAACAAGCAGAAACACAGCGAACGCATACACATTGCGGTCGAGAGAAGAACGTGCAAATGCGGTCTCGCGCACATTTTGCGTCCCTTCCAATTTTCCACGGAACTTACATGATTCTCGTTTGCGGCTAAACCGCTCGTTTAAATTCCTTTACACAGTTTATATCAATCAGAAGTTTCATACGGTGTATTATCATATCACTATATCATCTATAAAATAAAAAATATACAGGATGTCTGAAAAATTTTTACAAGATAAATTAAATCAATCTGAACAGAAAAGTCATTTGCAATTTTGCAAATATTTATTAATCAATTAATATGAGCCAATGAGCGCGTGGAAAGCAATAATCCAGTTTCTATAGGCGTGTATTTATTTTTTCAATTGTAAAAAAACCTGCACATCTCATGCAATGTCCTAGCAACGGGAGACGGAGCAAGTAAGCGTGTGACATAGTTTCTTGCGAAATCAGCTGTTTCACAATTGAAAATCAAACACGTCTAAAGAATTCGGACCATCGCGCTCACGTTAATTAATTAAAAAACATTGCGAATTTTACAAAATGATAAATAACTTTTCAGATGGACCCAATTTATTTTCATACTTCGCTCGCGTCAAAATATTTGAGACACCGCGTATACTTTTTACAACACCGTATATTTCTCAATACTCTTCATACAAAGAAATTACCTCGCTCTTAAGTGTTCTTATCTTATCTTATCTTCTTTAAATCTCATTCCCGACACTTCTATCAAACTTATAAAACTTGAAATCTGACTTCTCTTTCAATGACAATTTGCAGAAAACAAGATTCTCAGAGAAAGAGAAATTAACTTTTAACGAAGGTGCAGGTCTTACGCGCGTGAGTGAGACGAGGCGATACTCTCCCCGGGGATGGCGTTGACGGCGCTGTCAGCACGTAAACGCAGAACACGGAGAAGCAGATTGACGTTGTCTCGGCGCTCATGACTACGCGTCGCGCAGCGCAAAGCACCCCGGAGATGCGTGCGCGAACTGTGACGGCGGAATGCGTGCGCTTACACGTTGTCGGAATGCGGGATGGGTGTCCGACGTCCGACGGATACAACAGGAAGCGAGAATTGAGCTAATTAATTGCGGTGAGCGAAAGTGCGGAATTGCCCTAACTGGGAAACGCTCCGTGACCTCCTCCTCTCCTCCTCTTCCTTCTCTTGCCCCCTCTTCCCCAACCTTCTCACCGTCATCCGCGGAGCGAGCAGCGAGCTGCATCAGCGGTGTAATGCGGAATAGATGCATGCTCGCTCGCCCGTCTTGCCTCTTCTCGCCGTGTGCCAACTCCGCAAGCTCATTAGCTCGTTAACTTCGCGCACGTAAGCCCGGGCTACCTGACGAATGGAAATAACGACGCGGAGAGGAAATCATTATCGAATTTACGATGGGCCAGCTGCCGCGAGCAACTGGAAACTACACGTTAAGTTCGTGGGAATATATCTTTGAAGCGCGCGCGGGAAAGTGCCGATTTACGATCGGACGCGGTTAATTACCGCGTGCTCGAAGCGCGGCCAGCTCAAAGTGCCCACATCGCGGCCTCGACGCGGTCGATTTCCGTTTTATGCTGATTAAGTGCGGCGATAATGGATCTTGCACATCGCCCACCGCGGCGCGGGATTGTCGCACCCTTATACGTACCTGCAGTTGTCAAGTCGATAGAGCGTTTCACACAAAGCGCGGAAGGGAAATCGAACAGCTCGAGTAAAAACAAAAAAACAAAAAACCCTCGGTTCGAGCACAATGCGATGAGCGAGCCGTGTAATCGAAATACGGGATCGGGGCAAAAGCTCGCCTAAATGATTCTTTTTTTCCTTCTCACTCGGCACACACGCGCGTCGTTGTAACAGTTGATCTCGCAAATACTGAAAACCCTACCCGCGGAGCGGGTACATAGGTAGTTACGCGAAAATAATTGAATACGGATTTGAAAAAAAAAAAAAAAAGTGTTAGGGGAGTTCTCTCGAAGCGGAGAAACGAGGTGTACGCCGCTGGCGTGAACGAGCAACTCGCGTGTGACGCAGGTCGTGTCTGACGTAATCGGCAATGGTACGAAAATTGAAACCGCCGCAAATTGCTGGCGGAAAAAAAATTGACCTCTCCCGTTCTCGCGCCGCGAAAAAGCGCGAGTCGCGCTTTGGTGAATATTATGAAAACGACGCGTCACACAACGAGAAAAGTGGAATTTTTATGCGAAATTTACGTACACATCCGAGAGAGTCGGGAGAAATAACAAACACAGTTTCAATTTCTTTTCTATTTGTCATCCGTCATGTTGTTCTCTCGAAACTCACTTGTCAAATTATAATATTTTCACGTAAATATTTCCGCGTCAAAACATGCTTCGATTCTCCCGCAAACAGATTATCGATAATCGTTACATCGCAATAATAGATAACGCCAGTAGATAGAACGCACTTATCTCGTAAGCAAACTTCATTTGTAACTTTATGTCTATTGCCGATATGTTACGACAACATTCTTGGAAAGATCTCGTATTATCTTTCAAATGAATTATCGCTCACCTTTAAATTGCTCTCGCCATTAATTCTAATGCGTCGTTTAAAAATATCTACGGCGTAATCTGAGATGATTATTTCATCGCGGATAATGCAAATGCATCGCCCGAAGATCCGTTAATTTCTGTAATAGCTTGCGCGCAGGGACGCGGAAAGGTTGCAAAACCTTCCTAACGGAGAAACTTCCTTAATTGGCCTAAGACTCATCGGGATGAATTCTTGCGTGCGGTCAATTAAAGGATTTCGCCCCGCGCGCGTCGCTTTGCCTCCGGGAGGATTGGAAGGGGACTTGAATCGCTTTTGCGACATCTTTCTATACGGTTGGAAACTCGCCCGGATTTCTTACGATGCAGTAGAATATGACAATTATTAACTGTATCAAGTTCAATGATCGTTTGATAAAAATTAAAAAAAAAAAAAAAAACTATTTTTTCTTGTTTAGTTCACTGAGGAATATTCAAAAGAAGAAACAAAATCGAAACATATAATTATTTTTACGAAACAAAAGTATTTTACGTAACTGACATCTTATATTGGCTCGCATAGGCCCTTCAATCATTTCATTTAAAAAATCATCCTTTTAAAAATTAATAATATCGCGAAAAAAATACAAGTTAATAATTAGAGCAACTCGTGACAAGAAAAATCTAGGACTGAGGCCAATACGAGTTAATATTTAGATTCTTCTTTGTGTATGCAAATGATAAATTACGTATTATGAATTAATATACGTAAATTATAAATTACGTATTATAAATTAATTAAATCCATTAATATTTAATTCACACTGCAAACTAGTTAAACTGAAATCGTTGTTAATTGCTTGAATTAACATTGATACTTGAAACATTAACTCGAGCGATAGCGGGCGAAAGGTCGCTTTTCTATGTTAACGAAAATTCGCACGCAAGAGCGAACTTACAAATTGCGATAAGTTTTGGTACATTTGTGTGCTAACTGAAGTATGTATCTGGAAAGAGCATCGCGATAAGACACTGAAACGCTCGCTTAGCGCTGTCGACATTTGCATCGCAAAGTCTGCTCGAAGTTGGCACCGAGCGAACGGAACGGAGAGAATGTGCCAGATACTCTCAGTTGTCGCTAATTGTCTCCAACTGCGCATCACGCACAATGGGCGTAATCAAGTCGTTTGATTAATGACACGAAAGTATGCCTTTCGTTCCGCTATCGACTCCCCTCTCTCAATATCTCAAACGGCAATCTCGAAATACACGAATTCTGGAGACTATAATTTTGACCAGCTGCCATCCCGGAAGCTCGCGTCCCCCCCCCCCCCCCACTCGGCGTTGGGGGTCTAATTTCTCTCTCACGGTTCCGTCATTCCCGATAAGAGATTTCGCAATCACAAGAGGGTGGACCGCCCAAGGATTACGTCCCCGCGAGCATTGTCTCCCGTAAGAACGGCTTATTTATTCGCCGACTCTCGCGCTGTCACGACAACGCCGTTTCATTCTCGCGATAAGACATTCGCAAATTCATCATTTCCGACTCGCTTTAGGCGGGGAGGCGGGCGGGCGCGGCCTCTAGGGTAAATTATAAAGATTTTCCTATCGTCATTCGAGAATCGTGTAATGTGTCTCAGAAGGGGGAAGTTAGCAGACGGTCCCCTTCTGAACAATAGCGGGAACATAAATCGCAATTATGTTTCCGGCGTGCTGAACTTATTCGATATTATCTACTTATTATATATTGCAAAGTAGTCCTCTCAGCAATAAGAGGATTTCAGTTAAGTCACAGGGCAGATCCACATAAAGTTGGACAAAAACTATTTTCTTTTTTTTTTTTCAATCAATAAATGAAAAAGGCCAATAACAGTCCAAACACAGTTGATTGTGTGTTTTTTTATTTTTTTTATTATAAACAGGTTGCAAACTGGAAAATGTGGTTTTTACTGATGTTTATTAAGTTTATAATAATAAAAATAAAAAAAAAACCGTGTTTGGATTTCTATTGGTCTCTTTTAAAAATTCAAATTTAATTTCCATTGCGGATTAATATTTTTTTCAATATAAACTATCAAGTGTACCACATAACAATTCAAAAACCTAGTAGCAACAATTTGTTTTTAAACATGTCTGCTCGCATTTTCTTACAAAAAAAAAACACGCCGACGTCGTGACAAGTCATTGTATTCGCAGAAAAAAAAAATCATCAACTGCGCTATCATTAATTGCTCGTTAATACCGCGTTCAAAATGCATCCGTCATTACGCGTGAGAGAGAACCCGCCTGTGTTTCGTCATTCGCGATGCGTCATTACGTCGCGTTATATACGAAACTCATTCGGCGCGAACTGCGCCGAAGAGAGCAACAATACGGAGGGGTTGTTGTTGTTCCTAGGGAAGCTCGTCCCCGACATTTAACTCTCCCCTTTCCTCTTTCGAGTATTCGCGCTCGGACAGATTCTATAATCGGTTTCACAAATTCGCCCGAGTCACCGCATTTCGCTTCTCCTCACTTCTCCCTCCGCGTTTACAAATGGTGTACCGCACCAACCATTATCTCCACCCTTGGAGACTCGCAAATTCATCGTTTCCGGGACGCGTACCACGTGTTCATCCGTGGCGGAGGGACGGAAGAATTTTTTTCTTGAAGATTCTCGCGGAGAAACGTCGTAATTGACTGAGTTCATCGGGGTCGACTACGGTCGATGCACAAAATTGGTATATCGAGGCGGCAGAGCGGTAATAACGAACAAATATACACATCATATATATATGATATACATAGTATGTATATCATATATATGTATATACATATATATATATATATTTATAATATATAATACATAATGTAATATATAGTCTTTAGATAAATAATATTTAATATATTTAGATAATTAAATTTAATATTATACATATTTTTTTATTGAAATATATAGAAATAAAATAAGAAAAGTTTATTAAACAGCATTTTCCCACGTAATCTTATTTTTGTAAATTTGTGCTTGCAGCGGCTTTGAATGCCATAAAGGCATTACCACCTCAAGCGTAGCCATCTTGTATATCACATCCTTCTCTATCCTATATATTCTATCACCTCGCTAGGCCTCGTCTATACCCCCCCGAGACTTACGGATTCATCGTTTCCGGCGCACGCGTGTGTTCTGCCGCAACGTCTCTACGGGAGTTGGAATCCCGAAGCCAGTCTTTTCTCGGCAGTCCTCCGCGAAGAAAATTCTATGATTGCCCCGAGAGAGTTAGCTCATCAGCTTTGGCTTTAAGCGAGGCTGTGTGCGCGCACCATCTCGTAAGAAAGATAAAGGTCGGACGAGAGGATCAGAGAGGGTGGCGAGAAGAAGCTCCAAAAGCGAGCGAGAAGACTCGCCCTCTCTCACCAGAACATCTTATTTACGTTAGTTAGGGTTTGTTGGCGCAGCCACCCCAGGGGCTATTCAATGTCTCTCCGCCGCCCATTTCGGCCCTCTCCGCCGTTGACGCACACGCATATCCAGGAACAACTCCACCCGGCATTCCGGATCCTTGCTATTACACCCGCGTCACAACCACCTCCCGTCCCGAATCCCCGGGGCCTATCCAGCCCCGGAGAACCACGCCCGACTCGCGTACACACTCGACTCAAAGCGTTCCTTGTGTACACCGTTTGCGCGTGCCACCCGGTATATGTACATATATACTATATAACGGTGTACCGGCTAGAGTAGGTCCCCGGTAAACTCCGACGACATGTCATTCGAGCTAAAAGAATCTGATCCGGGAGGGTCGAGAGAGGAACTGAGGGTGCTAACTGGGCCGGTTGGAAGGAACTACATCGGGAAAGATTCTGATCAAATTTCGATTCGGAATCGAATGAGAGATCCAATCGAACGTGGGGGGATGACGATGATGTCGCGGCGACAGGGTCTTCCGAAATTTTTTTTCCATCTGACCAATCAGGAAAATCCTGATAAGATAAACTCGTATCGACCTTTTCGCTGCCGCGCTCGAGTTTTTTTTGCCAAGTAATAACGAAATATTTCTTTGTTCTAACTTGTTTGCTTATCTATATTCGAATTTATACTAATTTGATAATCAAGTTGCGGTAATTATGTAATGTGAAAAGAATTATATGGATTTTTGTCAAATATTACGATATAAATTAAAAAAAGTTGTTTTACATTAAATAAATATACTTTCTCTCTTTTTTCTCTTTTTTTGATTGAAACAATTATTTATTTTGAGTAAAACGATCTAATTGTAAATAAATATGTTATATTACGTATATCATTTTACATCTACATTTTCTAAACTAAATATTGCTTTCATAAAATATAAACTAATTATTTATTTTTAATAAAATATATTATTTTTACAACTAAAAACTTCGAAGTTTTTATAATTAAACAATGCATTCTAATAAATATAAAAAATTTAAAAAATATACATAAAATAATCAAATAAAATATTTATATCTATATTTTATAAAATTAAAATATAAAGTAAAATATAAAATTATAAGATAACATAAAATATAAATTAAAATATGAAAATAGTTGAAAATTATTTATTTTTATATAAAAATGCGTAATAAATGCTTAAAACAAATAAATCAATTAAGATAGATATTTTGTATACAAATAAATACGCCATTGGCGCTAAATAGTTTTCTTGAATAAAATAAAATTTTCTTGTTTCACAAGATAGCTTTTCTCTCAATATACAAAGTGCAGCATTTGAATTTCTCGTTGCGTGAGGGGAAGAAATGTTGTACGAAACTGTGAATACATACATCGTACTCTGTGTAGGCTTTGTTAAGGGTTCGTTGCGAATGAAGAGCGAAGCTTTGTTAAGAGCAAGGGGAACGTGCCGATTTAATTAAGGTAACGTTTCAACGTGATAAGGCTTCTACATAGAATTGACTTTCGCAACTGAATATCCGGAACAGATACAGAAATTGCTGCTGTGTTCGCTTGAACTTTGTCTTACCTGGAAAAATGAAAATTACCAAATAGCTCAAGAAGTTTACTTATCTGAGCAGATAACGTTTGTTTATCTGAGTTTATCCGTTATCTGGTTTTCAAAACTATGTTGCTGGAGGAAATTTAAAAAACAGCAATATCCGGAGTTTGCAACATGATGATAAAGATAATAAAAATTTCTAAAATCGATATACGCGTGCGCTCACAACGTTAAAATTCGATATACGTACGTACATAAAACTATATATAATATAACGCGCACGGTCTATTAGTTTTATATCAAAAGCAGTTTTCGTTTACAATACAGCTTGTTTACATTATACATATGTATATTTTAAATATCACTCTGATCTGCAATTTGAAGATAGTAACAAACATAGTTGAAGAATGTGTCGATCGATGATTATCCATCAGTATTCATAAGGTGCGCGCACCTAGAGAAGAAGCTATTGTAGCTTCTTGCCGAACGAGAAGAACCCATAAACCGTAAAGGAAGTCATAAAAGCTTCGAGCGAGCGCGAACGTTTTACGGTGTGGGCACGGCGGCCTTTTCGCTGCGTGCGGAAAAATAGAGGCAACGCGAGAAAACCGAACGCGAAGTCTCTCGTTTCCCTTCGTCGCGTCGAAGGCAAGAAGGAAGCAAACGGCGGAAGATTGGATCGACGACCGATATCGAACGAGAGAGAACGAGAAAATACCTAGTATGGTATCTATAGTTGCGAAAGTTCGACGATTTGGTACAGAGCGGAGCAAGAGATTGCGCCGCTGTAATCTTGTCGACAAACTCGCGCGACTAGACCGAATATCGTACAATACGATAATTAAGTGATCGAAGAAAATATATGGGGTCCTTAAACAAGTTTTTTCATTTCTTGAGCGTCAACTTTAAACCTATGTTAACTGTTAGATTGCGTTTCTAACAGTTTCTTCGCTAAGTCTTCTTGCAAGCTGTTGACAAGTTTGGAGACGAATCGGAGGTAATCATTGCCTTCAATTCTTCGTCATTAGTGACAGACGTTCTTTCAGTTCGTCTTCAAGTGTTTCATTACCAGAAGAAGTTTTTGAAACCAGTTTTGTGCTATGCGATCACTAACTGTGTTCTCGAAATGTCTCGCAAATGTTTCGAGCAACCTGTGCGGCTTTAGTGTCGAGTTCGAACTACAACAGACAGACAGACTTCGAAGTGGCTGACATTATCGCGCTGATATCAGGTTTCTAGATACACTAATTTGTCCATTCATTACATATTATCAGAAAACAATCGTTAACGACCTTGTTTTCCGACAATATATAATGATGTTAGAATCTACAGTATTCACCGCATAAGCTCATTCATAACTCACCAAAAAAACAAAAGAACTGTTTTGAAAACTTGATATTTCTTTCCCTCAGCTCGTTTGCCCAGACCGATATTATGTAACAAAGAGAGATATTATGTAACGAAAGAGAATTGTGTGTAAAGAACAATGTTCGTCTTACGTACAATTCTCGCTTCACACGCAGATGTTTTGATTCCTCGGACGTAGAGAAAACATTTTTCTTTTACAATCATTTTTCTCTTTGACATGTCGCATCTTTTGTCTCTCTGATCTTCACATGATCACGTCAGGATCTCTCATGCGACCGAAATACATGAACGCCAGACGAACTTCAGCGAAAACATGCCCGTAGACTCGCGTACGAGATTTACGAGTATGATTTAATGACACTCTTTGTTTAGATTTACTTGCTATATTTACGATTATTTACGACTTGTGATGAAACTCGCCGTAAAATTTATAGCTTTACGATATATCCTGTCTTCACTTTATTACACTCGCTTTTCTCTCACACGCTCCCCGCCCGTTTTTCGCAAACGCAGTTATCGAATTTTTCTCAATCAGCTTACGATAGCAACTTCTTCAGCATCGCTTGCGGCAGCGACTCGATCGTGCGCTCGAACACACGCACGAATTCTCCTCCCATTTGTCCGAATTCTAATACAACTAATCTAGTGAGTCGCGGATGGCTCTAAAATTTCAAAATTGAGTAAATAAAAAACATAAACACGATTGGTTGTGTTGACATTTTTATTTTTATTATTTATTTTCATTTCCATTGTTTATTTATTTTTATTTACGTTGACTTTTTTATTTATTCAATTTAGTTATGTACAAAACATTTTTTTCGCATTTTAGAGAGAACGTAGTAGATTATACAGCGTGAAAAAATGAAAGTTCGTGTAAATATTCTCGCGCGCAAATTTTCAAAGATCGCGCGGTGTATGCGGGAAAAGAAAATAGAAGCGTTTAGCGATAACGCGAGTGAATCTTCGTTAACGTGAGAGGATCGTTAAGCATTAAAAGCGTTAATAACAACTTTGGTATCACGAAAGTGATATACCAGACTTTGCTCTCCGCGGTTTTTTTCTTGGCGCGCTATAAAGCAACTCCGAATAGTTTCGTAAAGAAAAGCTCACGAGAGGATAATCTTCTGAAAACCGGTCGGTGCCGCGCGTCGCGTCGCTTCGCCTCGAAAAGCCCGGAGAATCCCTTAAATCGGGGAGAATCAGAGGAGTAACGCCCTTCTCTTTTTCGACCGGTCAAAGGCGCTACGTGTGTGTGTGTGTGTGTATTGTATACGTGTGTGTATAGATACTTGCGAAGGTGTACCGACGAAACCTTATAAATCAGACAGAGAACGAAAGGGGGTGGAATGACGCGCGCGCGCGCCCCGCGAAGAGAGCGATAAAAACTTCTACCAACGCGTAGCTTCCTCCGAGTTGCAGGATAGCGCTCTAATTAAATGCTCAACGGGAGTCCTGCTCTTTCTCTCTTTCTCTGTCTCTCCTTCCTTCCGCTCTTTTACATTCCCTTTCACTTTCCCTTCCTACTCAACTCAATTAACATCGGGCTTTTCAGCGACAATCTTGTTTCGGCGCAACTTGCGCGAAAAAAGATCTATGAAATCTTCAGGCTTCATTGTATTTCGCTCTCTTCTAAAACCCAGCTCTCGTAAAATAACGAAGTTAAAGTGAAATGTAGTTGAGCACTTTCTTTCGGAATTTTTTTAATCGAGTTAATGACCGATGATCGCTACCGAGTATAAATTACTTTTTATCAGATCTCATTTTGCAAAACCGTTTCGAAATATTTCATTTCCGTTTTTCGCGACTCCCCAGTTAAACGTTTACGATTATTTAAGTGAGTTCCATGTTGAATGTTTGTTAACTTTCTGCAACATTAATATGTTAGAACGGGGTGGGAAGAACGAGGGAAATGTTGCCGGAGGCTGTCAGGGCGCGCATTGAATCTAGTTCGTACCGACTGTCTGTCCGTAACAAATTAATTAATCAACGTGTAAATTGCACGACGTATAAACGCGAGTTAGCTCACGGGAGTGTATTGCGTTAAACAAAACAATTCTCTATTTACAATTCTAAATACACAGTTTTACTATATAGTACACACGAAAACACCGCGCGTCAATTAACGCGAAAGTTAGGGACGCAACAATAAAGTTTCTTCTCCCTTCGCGTGTGTTTTTCCGGATTTATCTCAAAAATAAGCTGACGCCGCGCGCGAGAAGCGAATCTTCGAACTGCGACGCAAATAAAATGGAACGGGCGCCGTCATTGGAGATGGGCGCAAAAAGGCCATCCTGGCAGATGTCCCGGCGAGACAAACAAATTCCATTGAGGGCGAGTCGCCGCGCGAAAAATGGAACAAATATCGATATCGGGTGTTTACGAATGTCGCGGCTACGTCGCCAACTGAATGGATTGGCGAGTCCCGATCTCTTTACGGCGATGAAATATGTTGAAGCGCAAGCGTGCCTTTGACACCCGGGGCTGGAAATTTATGGGAATGCCGGGAGAAAAGTTTTTCAGACGGCGCGAAGTTGTTACTCTGCGCGACAACGCGCGTGTTCCCGGCCCGCTGCAAAAATTATTATACGGCAGTTGAGAGCGGCGCGTTAAGCAAAACTTAACGCGACATATTGTTTCGCAAAGAAGTTGTAATGCGAAGAGACGTGGTGGAAAAGCAGCTCGCGTTTATGCAAACGTTCAACTACGTGACGTTTCGACGGAAGAATTTTCTACACACAACGCGCGAAGCGTCGTAGTAGCTCGCTATAAACGCGACGCTGAGAAAAGATCCGAAATGGTGTCGAATAGAAAGCACCCGCGAGAAGTAATTTGCTCGGTATATAATTACGCAACGAATTAAATTAGTTCTTAATGCGATTTTGCTGAAGGTAAGAGAAGAGCGTGCCATGATATTAACAAGAAGCTTCAGACGTCGCGGGGATAACGAGGTTTTCCTTATCGGATGAAATTCCGGAATGTCATTTTCGAGTAGCAGCAAGGTGTAACGACATAATAGCTGCTCCCGTTTCCACGAAATCTATTCAATTTATCCTACATCTCTCTGAACCAAAATATTTCCTTACGTCTCTCTTCTCATAATAAATTAATCTAATAATACACACATTTCGTTGTATATTTATCATATTTAGAAGAATCAAAAATTAAGAAAATTAAACTACAGAAAATATATCAAATTGAAACAGAATTATAGATACAAAATTAAAAACAAAAAATAACAAGATTAAAATATAGTCAAACTTTTCCAAAATTATAAAATATAATATTAAGTTACACTGAAATAGTATATAATTAAAAAATAGAATATATATATATATATAAAATTAAAAAGTAGAATTAAAAAAGTAATCATTTTTTTCGTAATACAATACGTATTATATAATGACATTTTAACCGAATCAAAATCGAACCGAACACTGGGAAAAGAAAATAATGAAAATTATCAGAAATAGAAATAAAGTGAGAGGAGAAAATATCAATTACGTTCGGGAAAAAATTGAATTGGGAATTCAACTTTTGTACGAGTTGGGCAGACCGTTCGTTCTATTTTCAGAAAATACAAACTATATTTACAGTTACCGCAGTTTCGCACTCAATATTAGCATCATATGTACATATATATAGCATAGGCGAACAACCTTTATAAGTTTCTCACTAACATATTCCATTAGCCGATAATACATGTATTGGCGAATGTTAATTAAGGCAAATTAACGCGATTATTGCTATTTTACACTATCCGTGCATTACGAGATAATTCGTGATCGCGAGTTCTTTAAATATTTTTGAGCACAATATAATCCAAGTAAATTGATAATAATGTGATAAAAACACGTTATTAAAATTCGCATTCCGTGTAACAGTTTATCAAACTTAATTTAAATGATAAATAAATTTTATCGCATAATTAGAGCAATAAATGTATTTCGTAGTAAATAAATTTATTTATTTCGTTTCGCAAAATAAATGTTTAATAATAAACCGCGTTAAATTTTGCTCTCAAGAATAAAAATAAAATATGGGAATCAAAGTGCACGATTTACATGGTGCGAGCCATGTAAATATATATGTATAATGTTCTTGTTGCAAAGATTAAATGTGATCGCAATTTGAAGCAATTAAGGACACTAGAAAGAGTAAAAGATAATCCATGGTATCCGATAAAATCATGCACATGAAACCGCGTCTCTAAAAGGCGGCATCTTCAAAAGCCGCTCGTTAGAAGCGAACCTGTTCGCGCTCTCGCTTTCTGCGACAGGGGATCGTTACACGCGTTCACACACGTGCTGCGCACGACACTGCACACGCGCGCATTCCGGCGCACACGTGTCGGCGCACGTGAACACCCGTCTCAGTTATCTCGAAGTAGAGCGAAACGCTCGCGTAACGGATCGTAAAAGTCACCGTTCAATCTTTAAAGACGTTAAACCGCGACCCGTCTCCACTCGGGGACCAGTAATATTTCCTGACGAGGACAACGCTGCGGAATACTAACGAGAACAGCCCCACGCTGCTCTACAATGAATATCGCCAGCAAAAGAGACGAGAGAACGTTTCAACGTATAAGAAACGGAGCAAAGAGAATAAATTTGCGAGTTCCGATTTCAATGGCAAAAAGAAGTTTTGTCTTTCGTTCAAACTAAAAAAAAAAAAAAAAACTTTTAAAGACTTTGCGCAATCTTAGTTTTTCTTTTGTCAATATTGAAATAATGTCGATAAATATCAACGTAACAAACAAGTAGGACCTATCATTCGTTTTTCCTCGTAAGCGACGTAGAAGCATCTTGTAAAATATCGTTACTCACGCGGTCTTTATCCCGCCGATGCATAATTGATGCATCTCGGTGCAGACGGTTGAAGATCCACTAGAACCTTCTCTATAATGCAGATAAACAAGCCTCGAGGGTGCGCGAGAGGGGCGCGCGATCGCTCTGTCCGCAGTCGACTCGATTTTATCATTTAAATAGAGTATCATCTAAATATGCGTCCGCGCGACGTTGTGTGGTACGTACAAGTGCCGTCTCAGGAAAAAAAACGGGACAAAAAAGAGAGAGATTTCGCGATTTTCTCCGAGCATTGCATTGAAAGAACCATCACCTCGCGGCGTATTTCCCGTTTATCCGACATTCAGCAGGCGCATAAAGTAGACTGCGCGCAGTCATGCAGTTTCTGCATAATGCCCGGGGATACAGATAAGCATCCAGGACGTTGACTCTTCCGGTCCTGCCACGGCTGCTTCAGTTGTTATACCTTGTATTCTGACGTATTTGCGCCGCTTACAAGTGTGCGTCGCGAGGAAATTGAGCGGATATCGCGTTGCGGGTGTTGGGAATTTTTGTTTGTCTATCTACGATCTAAAAGGGAGCGGAAAGAGGAAGGTTTCTAGATTTAACAATATTGTTGTTAAATCCGAATAAATTATTCTATTAGTATAGTCCAAATAAACTGGTTTTTGAGCCATTCCGATTAACTTTGTATGTTTGAACTCGTAGAGAAAAAACCGTTATTGGAAATCACATTGACTGATACTCGAATCTGGATCCTCCGTTTGACAAGTGGACGCTCTATCATTCTCTTAAATTAACAATCATTTATTGACCAAACATCAGACAATGCAAATTATTTTGAACAATTGTGTTGTCAAATTTCTGTCAAATAATATAACAATTTTTATTCAACAAAATTGCTGCTTAATATAAGATTATGTTTGAATGCAACAAATACGAGTCGAACTTTTAAAAACCAGATTTTAGAAAATTGTTTTAGCTTGAAATAATTTTTGTAAACACACGTGTGATTTTTGTTAACACGTGTGTAATTTCTAAAAACAAAAACAAAAACAATTATTTTGAAATCTTTTGAAGCAACTCGATACATTTAAATGTGTATATACGGGCTCTTTAATTAAACAATAATAATTTAGTTGTACAGACACGAAATTAACAAACCTAGAACACATTGTCAAGTTTAGAATTGATTCACATAAACCTCGTTTACGATCGACTTCAACTTAATTGCTTACGCTGTATCTTGTTAACGTCGAAATTGGGTAATAGCGGAGTCCATAAACACGATGAGTACATATAAACTCCGGTACTATATTGCAAATTCGTGTATCATTAACGTATACCGGCATCGTATTGCAAATTTACACACCATAAATTTCGAAAATATAATGAAATGTTCGCCGAGAGGAAGCGATTGTCAGCAAAATTGTTTTACGCTCGAGTTCATGTGTATTCATTGATTGTTGAAAGTCGAAAAGTATACTTAAAAAAAAGAAAAAAAATTTTATAGCGCGTTAAAAACATATTTACGCTACTTTAAACCGCAAGAAAAACAATATTTAATAAAATATTAATATTAAACAGTTTTTACGTGTATATTTTTTCCTTGTTTCTTGACAAGACCGCGAGACATGCGCCGTATATGTTTACACTGCTATGTGCATAATGCACACAACAGATAAGTTGAGGGGTAGTTTCGGTATCGCGCGTAACTTCGATGCTATCGAGTGTCATTTGGAGATTGCGGTTATACACGAGGGAGGAAACAAAAATATACATGAGGCGCGAAAAGTATTTCCAACCGTCGCGACAGCGATCCTGGAAAAGCATTTTCATGTCGTACACGCGCGTTCGCGTCGGCTTTGGATCACTTTCAAGATATGAATGGAAAGAATATCGCGAACGATATTCCCATTTCATAACAGCATTCGCAGTTGCGCGCGCGCGCGCGATGTGACAGCGCGTTGAGCGCAAAAAATGCAACAAAAGATCTGAGAATTTCACTTTGGATGCTGTAGAAATGGAAATATATATGGCATTGATATCGCAATACTTTAAATCCTCACGCGATGTGTCGCAAATCGCTTCGCATAAATCACACTCGGAAAGCAAAAATACAAAAAAACACCAGTCGAGTACACAAAAAAGATTTTTTAAACAATTAAAAGTAATTTAAATTAAGTTTGAAAGTTACAGTAAATTAAATTTTATAGAATAAACTCTCGAAGAATTTCAATTTGGAGAGCGGCAAGGAAAAAACTATTCAAGAGCTTATAATTGAAAATTACGAAGAAATAAGACACAAAAGAGACGACATTTCGATAGAATTTTCATAAGTGAAAAAGGAGACCGCATTTTCTCTTATACCTCACAAACGTCCTTCTGAGCGGCGCACTCGCGGTCTTTTATCACACCATCATCCCTGGCCCACTTCCAAAACGTCGTTCGAGAAACAATTTTCCGGAAATACGGCCGTTATCGCCTCGCTTTACGTCAAAGCCGCGTATCTGCATAAATAAAATTTTCAAAGCGTACAAAACGCAGCGAACGTAAAATAACTTTTGAGAGTTGAATTAAAAAGCAAGAAGCAGAGATTGAAACAAAAGAGACGCGAACGACGAAAATCGGCGCGTTATACCGATTTTTCTCGTGGAATTTTTGCCAGCACACTTTGCAACACCTGCTTGCTCGAATGGCAGAGGGTAACCGAGAAGAGAGAAAGAGAAGAGAGACATGTCGCCGACGGCTGTAGAATGGAACCCTGAGAGTGGGAGGAGAAAGCGGGGGCGAGATCTGGCAGGGACGATATCCGGCAATTTTGGTAAAAGGGTTCGGCTATATATCGGTATAGGTCCGTGGAGTCGCAAACGCGCACCTGGTGACGGCATGGTGCCCTGGACTAAAAGCTATCTTCCCCTAATTCACGAACAGCAGCAGGCAGCAGTCTCCTCGGAATATACGCAACGAGCATGTCGCACGCGCGCGCGTCGGTTTCCATCAATTTTCCGGACGTTGTCGGACTATCCTCTCGTGTCCTTTATCGCCGTCTCTTTTGTTTCTCATGTCTACGTCGACACGTGCGCGGTTCTCTTCGCTCGAAACGCATTTGCGAGAAATAGTCATTGATGGGGTTACACAAAGAGATAAACCGTAACAGAAAGATGAAAGGCGCGTTGCAGAGAAAGAGAGAAATGGTGTCCACAATGTATTTGTATCCATTGTCTCTCTTTGAGAAAATTTCCGTAGAAATTCATTTCCCAAAATACGCATTGATTTATTTGATGGACGAGCGCATGCGAAGGTGTCTTCAATATCCTACGAGACGTTTCCCTAGGCGTTCATAGAATTTCGGCTGTAACGCCGATAAAATTCCGAGATCGCCGTCCAATTCAGCAAACCGGGGCACTTCCGTTTAAACGTCAGTCTCGAGGATATGGCGCGCCGTAGAGAATTTCGACATTCACCGAAAACCGAGGAATTCTGACGCCGGACGGAAGGTAAATTAGATTGAGGACAATGCGGAGTCGAGACTTTCGGGCCGCGGGCGAATTTCATTCGGTCGCGCGCGCGAGCCTTTCCGACAAGATGAAAAGCGCGCGCGCGCGCGAGGAGAGAAAGATCAGTTAGCACTAATGAGAGAATAAGCACGCCTCGAGCGATGTATGTTAATTTTGGAGACAGGATCTATCGCGGGATTACCAATTTTAATTCTACGAGAAACTTTTCGATGTACTTTTGATTAAAACTGAATTATTTGTCAGATAAAAAGTGTGTTTGAGAAAAGATCATCCTTTTATATCAGAAAATATCGTGTGTATATAGTAGGTACTTCTTACATTTGAAAAATCTGATAAATTCCTTAGAAGCGGTAAAAGTTTAATAATTCGCCGCCAACAAAAGTTCGTAATAGATTAAACGGAGTTTTTCGAGAAGAGGAGAAAGAAAAAGAGAGTTAACTCTGATTATAAATTAAGTGCAATTTTCAAGCCGCGCTAGTGATTGCATAATTTGACGACCGCAAGTACCGAACTGTACGCTCATCGAGGTTGGAAATATATCGCGTTAAGTACAAAGGGTAGTTATAATACCTCCGTCGACATCAAATACGCTTTTCATTAAATACAAGGCAAAATGAGAGTACAAAAGCACGTCTCGCTTTGCGCGCTTCCGGCGCGGTACGCGATGGGAGTGACGGAAACTGAAGATGAAGATATGCAATTAGTGGCAAAAAGAGAGAAAGTCACAAAGGGCCCGTTTATATGCTCGATATAATAAGCCTTTGTTCGGAATTAAATATACCTTCGCGTCTCTCGAGCGCGCGCTTTCCGCGCCAAGTGTCCGATGATTAATTCACGCGTTCCGAAAAGTTCATCCGCGCCTCATAATGCGATAATGAGATGTAAAGGCGCATTTTCCTGCAACGGACGCGCAACTTTGCGCGCGCTTACTCATCCCAGAATTTGCGATTTATTAGATCCTTATATATCCTCTCACAACACACACACACACACAAAAGAAATGAGAAAAAGAGAGAGAAACAGAAAGAGAATGAAAAAGAAGATAGCAATAAATCGGCAATTTATGGATAATGCAAGTCCGTGTGCGTGTGTCGCGGGTTGCGTTCCTGATTTATGCATCCATCGAGATCGAGTATATGACGCGGATGGCGCGCATCGAGATTGCAATTGCAGGAACGGCGATTCTTCTGCGAACTATCGCGCATTTTTTCGCGACGAGCAAATATCGGCGCACGGCAGTATACCGCACCGAGCAATAAATTGGACGTCCGGCCGGCAATGCAAAAAGTTGGACAAACGGCGGCCGCCGCGCAGGCCCCGCGGGGGTTGCGCGTTCCGCGCAAGGGGGCGGAAATGCCGTGGCGAATTAATTTTGCGTGTTCTCCGTGCCGACGGCAACGAGACCGATCGTCAGCGATGCCGCATATGTACTGGGTGTGTTCGAATAACAGCGTATCAATTCGATATCTTTGTAATTAAGATGTTTCCAAGAGGAGTCACACAAAAACAAATATATGTATACGGAAAAAAAAGATTTGCTAAAATAGTAAGAAATTAGTTACTACATCGTCAGCAAGAAAAGTTTGCTGGCCTATTAAAATTTTGGATTTTCCAACAAAACGTTTTTTTTTTTTTTGATAAAACAAAAATTCAATAAACTGAACAAACTCTTGCTGGCCGTATAATAGCAAAACTTTTTTTTCTGTGATAGAAAAAATACAACGTGTGCTCACATATTTTTTTAATATAATTTTTTCGTTTTCAAAAAAAATATCAACAAAAAATAATATTTTTATTAAGTGCAAACGTAAGCGTAAGTAAAAAATGAAAGAGAAATTTGAAAAAAAAAATTGTAGACTTAATAGACGAGAGTTTGTAGGCTGTTTGGATGCTTTACCTGACATGAGATTTACATACATAATATTAGAATAAAACAAATAATAAAAAAATAAAACCGACCAAGAGAGAGAAAATAAATAAAAAAAAAAAAAAAACACTATTCGCTAAACAATATTCGTTAAAATATCGATTTCTCAAAACGAAAATCGATCACATTAGTCTGACAAAGTTTGCGGTATTTTTCCCGACGCGGTCAAAGTAAACTCGATGCGTTAGTCCCTTTTGACGTGAGCAAGTTGAAGTCAAGTTTCACGGCAGTTAAAGCGTTCAAAGTTTCGGCACGTCCATAGCGACATATTGACAGAAATGTGTGTGTGTGTACGCCTGAAATTGCAGCGTAACTAATTACAGGTTTAAACTACGAGCCGACGATAATGTCGAGCCGGGCACGCAGATGAAAGGAAATCCCGGTACATCGTGTACGTCGATACTCGGGAATGTACACACACGCAAACGGAATCCCTTATTCCGACGAGTTCGCGGAAAAAGGGGGTGGTCTGCACCCACGGGGAATTAAAAGAGCTCAGCGCGGCGTATCCATCGAATTTTGCGGAAGCTGTGTCCGCGCATCGCTGCGTTTCGCTCCATATTTTCCCTCTATCCTCCGGCTTTTTCCATCCGTCGCGCTGTTCTTTTTTTTTTTTTTTGTTTTTTCCCATCGCGTCGGCAGAAATAAGTCGACGAGGTGCGGTGATCGTCAGTCATGAATCGAAAGTAAAGAGAGAGTAAGCACCGTGTGTAAACGCACGATATTTTTCGCTTGTGGTTGTTCGCGGTTGAAGCCAACCAGATTTGCGCGAACAGCGCAAATATTCTAAATCTCTCGCTGGAAAATTGAATTCGCTGAAACCTGCAGATTGTGTGAGAACCAAGTGCGAACTTAATAATTTCTAAGCGCGTTAAGAGAAACAAATATTTTTCAAATATTTAAAATACGAGCGTGTTTTGTTTTGTTAAAAAAAAAAGAAAAAAAAAATGAAACAATAAAACTATCCAATACGATTCATGTGAAATCTAAAAAGATCTCGGTTTTTGTGACTTTAACAAGCTTGCTATTTCCAGCTTTCAATGCAAACTTGCGATTCTATCCGACTGTATCGTACGAGTCTATCATTGGTCGATATTTTCGTCGGTAGTACACACGCACGCGTAAACTCTCTTAAATTCGTGAACAACGAACGGAACCATCGTTTTTCGTTTTCAATCTCGCTCTCCTCTCCGGTCCTCGACGTAAATTCTTCTTTAACGAGCCCCGGCCACGGCCAATTAAAAGCATTTCGACTGTAAGAGAAGAAAGAGAGAAAAAAGAAGAGAAGAGCCGCACCTCTCGTCTTACGAAAGACAATCGTGCTCTTCTTCTTCAAGCGCTCCTCTCTCGCCTGTTGAGGGTGAAATTAAATTTCCTCTGGAGAATCGTCCCGAGCGAGTAAAAGGGTGGCACACGGGGGGATGTACGTCTCGGACGGGCCGCGACTTAAATAATTCAGTCGCGGACTGCTTGCGAGGCCTCCGCCAACAACTTTCGCCGGGACGGAGAGATCTTAGCCGCAGCTGCCATTTCGCATTCCTCCCGTTCTCCGCATTTTCGTCCTGGTTCTCCCCTGACTCCCCAACCAGCCACCACCTTTCACCCTCGAGGAACTAAGGGTGGAAGAACGAGGAGATCGGGGCACTGCCAGATAAGAAATCCTCGTTTCGCACGCGACGCCCAAAGAGGGTTGGAAAACGCCGTCCGATATTTTCACGCGCGCACGTGCTGCCGATGAAAAACGAACGAAAATATCAAATTCGATTTTCTCGCTCCGATCTGTTCCCCTCTTTGCGCTCAACTAGACCTCTTCTCGCTCTCCTGTCTCGTCTCGGCGTCATTAATGCTGCTCGTACAGGGGAGCACGTGGAGAACGTGACTGAAATTTGTGCTCCTCTTATTCCTCGGACTCCGTCATCGAGCGAAAATTGTTCTTTTTGACGAGGCGTAAATTACTTTGCGGATTTTACTTTCGCCTGTAATTATCTCCCACTGCGTTGTATATTTTTATGTTAATGAACGTTTTATTTACAAGTACAAATTTTTTACGCGAACATCAATTACAACACGCCACTGATGTCAAAATTCACAAGTCGAGCTTCGAATTACAGTCTCATTCGCCTCATATTCGCCAGATGCGGCCTCCGCCATGCGATTTTCATTTGTTTCCAAATCCGAAAAATAGTTCGATGGAAAAAAATTTTCGAGCAACAATGAAAGCCATAAATCATGGATGTCATAAATGGCTGTACTTTGGCTCGCAACACTACGCGCGATAATGAGCGTTTGACATTTGTTCTTGTGAAAAAATGAAGCTTGTTGTCAACGACAACGGCAATGCAATACTGTCGTCGTTATCGTTGTTATGCATCGTCGTTTTGAATATTATCAATCGCCGTTCGTGGAAAACGCGCAGCAAATTTCGCGCAAGTAAGTGTAATATATCACGATGAGAAAAACAAAGTTTGTTTAATCTTTGTCAGATATTAAATCACGAAAACGCACGTGAAAAGCAGAACTTGGCCCGAAGTTCGTAGCCAACAACAATAGACAACATATTTAACGCGCTGTGTAAATTAGAACTTACACGTTATTCATCATTGCATTGTTTATTCCTGCTTGTTGCGTGTTATTTCAATATTAATGATAGCCCCTCGCCGAGGGGCCGCATAATTTAGTAAATAACTATAATTATAACTATAATAATAATTTATACTGGACTTCTCCATATATGTTAGCATCATTTTACCTAACTTGAATGAGATATGAAATTGTAATCGCGCGCGTAATTCACGTTGAATTATAATATTATAGACTGCAATTACAATTGCAATTGCGAGACCTTATAAAGACACATTTAACATCTGCGAGTTTATTATTGTATGTATTAATTAACTCCTTCACCGTTGATTTAATCAGATACCATGCAGCTCGTATCCGTTACATTATTTTTTTAGCATTTTTTCAAAGTAATTAAATGAACTCGCGGGTCACTCGATAGATTATAGAAAGGATATCGAATTTCAAACCCGCAAAGGTTATAAATGCAGTTCAGTTCTGTCTCGAGATATTATACAGGATGTCTGAAAATTTTCGATACAACCGAAGTGTGAACATAGATTGAGTCAATCTGAACAAAAAAGTCATTTGTCATTTTGCAAAACTTGCAATATTTATTAAATTAGTAATTAATTAATGCGAACGAATGAGCGTGTAAAAAGCGATGATGATCCGGATTCTGTAGACGTGTGTGATTTTCATTTGTGAAAATCAGCTGATCGGGAAAAGCTGTTTCACACGTTCGCTTGTTTGTCCTCTCGTTGCTAGAACACTGCATGAGATAAGCGAGTTTTTTTACAACTAAAAATTACACACGCCCACAGAACCGCCGGACTGTATCGCCTTCCACGCGCCCACTAGCTCGCACTAACCAATCAATAACGCAATAAACATTGCGAATTTTGCAAAATAACAGGTACCCCTTATGTTCAGATCAAATCTCAAATTTATCTTCGGTTTGTGCCAAACTGTTTCAGACATTCTGTATAATACTAATTTTTTTAACGTCGCGCGCTACGGTCTACATCGCGCTCGAATACATATTCGAGCTCCAGCACAATAAAAGCGTTAACTGCAGACAGACATGTGATTAAATATTTATAATAAATTCCGTGACGAAGACCAGAGTATGTGAATCTCTGCGTGCTCTGTTTCGCAGTGTTGTTATCTTGTTGAAAGATACTTGTTGTAATGTAAACTCTCGTTACAAGCAGACAGGTCACACTGCAGACGATTGCGGAGAGAAAGAGAGAGAGAGAGAGGGGAAAGAGAGACCGCTACGTTGTACGGTCGATAACATTAGTGCGATGCGCACACAATTCCGCGGGAATGAGGCGAACGCTATACGGTCACAATGCATCCTTTTGCGCAAATATCGCGCACATACCGCGCGCAACCACATCACACCCTGCACAAACAAATGCAGACGGGAGAGACCCTGCCGTCAAAATGAAAATCGTTCTTGCCGGAAATTCCGACTGTCGTTGCCGCTGTGAGCGCGTGTACACACGTAGTACATATCGCGTGATTATTTTCGGCTACGTACGCGCGCGCGAATTAACGCAGGAGTATTAATTACCGATCGATGAAAGAAGTAAACGCGCCGATGAAACGATAATGAGCGACGTATAAAGCTAATTCGCGAAATTTATTTTGCCGAGCAACGAAACGAGAGGGTGCGCACAAATGCGCTGTGTATTTCAACTTGCACAACCGCGCAGTAATTTCGGACTTTATATATAACAGCGTTGTAATGCAAATGTACACACACATCTGTTTAATAAAATAAAACATATAGAGAAATTTTGAAAATGTTAAATAACTGCCGACGAATAATTTAATCGAATTATTGATTACAGAATAACTTTTCGGATGTTACTTTGCATTTCGATCGTACGTACGTAAAAATGTATGTGATTAATTGTCAAAGCACAATAAAATCCATTCGCATTCGAGAGAAAACCGAAAGAGATGAATTATTGGACCACCCGGTGTACGGTCCCATTAACGCGCGAAAATTGGATAAGAAGGCATATAGGAAACGTCGCAAATTGAGCGCCGCGGCAAACTCGATTTCTACCGGTAACCCGGGGCTTCCGCTCTTAAGGGGTGTCTCGCACCGGGCGTTCTTACAACCGAGCTCGCACACTCGTCGTTTCGTATTGGGGATTAAATCGTCCCGCGACGCGCGAATAATATCCGCGCTGGTTCGCAGCCGCGCGAAACCGGAAAAGATTAATAATTCGTCGCGCAGCCGGGTACGGACGGAGCTTAAGTGTGACACACTGGCAAAACACGCGCCGGGACATCGGAGCAGGCTTTGACGTTCCTGTCGCGATGCCTCTCGGTTCTATTTGACGTGGTTATTAAACTCGGACAATTTTATGTTCTTTGTTACGCGCGACCTTCTTTCTCTCAATGTGTGGACGCGGCTTTGTTCCCGCGGTTTAATAACAACCGCGATATTATCCACGGCAATCGCGCGCTCAGGTAAAATAACAAAATAAGATTATGCTCTCTAAGAAGAATTGATTTTAATATAAGCAACCGGCAATTTCAAAATATTTGATAACATCATGACAATTCTATTTTAATATCATAATTTGTAATTTGCGACTGGATGAAGACATCCGTGTATGTCGAAACGTTTCGCACCTTGTGTTATGATAGCTAAATGATTATATATATTTTTTACAACCATTTACTTGCTCGTAACTGACCTGTTTTTATTTATTTTATTATTAGTTCAAGATATTTTTGTGCTGCTTGCGAAAAAGACGTGACACGTCTTTTGCAACAAAAATTTATTCTTTAGACGTCTCGTTGGACGGCGCCTGTAAGAGCGCAAAAAGTCGATCTTGATCTCTACAATTATATAAAATTTCCATACGTCTGAATAAATCATTCTTGTTTTGCTTCTTTCCGACTGGCATTCAAAAGAACATTACTTTCACCCTTGACTGACGTTATTATACCTTGGACGTCCCGGTTTAATTATTCATTCGTATGGCATTTCAAAAGCTGAAAGTACAATACGCGGTTACTTCGAGTTCGCCAGGTCGTGGAAATAATCCTTAGCATACCGTTCCACGCTGCTACACTAACTTCAGCTGTGAATGAGTAAACTCAGGTTTAGCCGTAGTTAAGTAACATCAGAATCACATTAGCATTTCCAACTTTCATCGAACGCCCGTGTGTCTTGCGAGGGCAGAGATCCGCGCGCGCGCGCGTTAACACAAAGGTTCGGCACAAAGGCGGCGGCGACGACGGTGTCGTCATCGTCGTCGTCAAATATTGACAAAATCAAAGAGACTAGATAGACCCTCCTCGCGCACGTCTAATCCGTGCATACCGCACATTCGAGCGACGACACGTAACATAAGCTTTATACCAAAGATCCCATCCCTTCTCCCCTCCTCATGACTCGTCTCGTGCCCGCGATACTTCGGCTGGGTGACGGCGGTCGGGATTTCCCAGCCGAGCGGAAGGTCAATCCCGACGCTTCGAAATTTCGGACCACCCCGGCTACGTGCGCGGGCACAACGAAATTAACTGTCAATCTCAATTTCCCTCTCTTTTCTCCGCCCGCCTCTCTGTTTTCTCCCCATGCAAGCTGGGTGCGCGCATCCCTCTTTGCGAGAGGCACGATAGAAGAGACGGTCCACGCGCGGTCCCACAGCATAGACGGAAACCAGAGCAGAGAGAGAGAGGGAGAGCCACCTCCTCCCCCCTTGAGAAACGTCAATTATAAAGCACCGGGGTATGCCAGCGACCCATCAGAGCCCCGTCACGCCCGTTCTGCCACTCTTCTCTCTTCCCCCAGTGGCTGTTATATTTAATGAAAAGAAGCTAATCCGCGATCAGTCATAATACGCGTCCATCCGAACGACAACGGTGTCGTTCTTGTTCCTCATCCTTTCTCCTTCGCTCCAATATCCGGAATAGGGGCACGCAGAGCAGGGCGCAAAACTCGGCGCATCCCTCCGATTTTGTACGTTGTGTTAAAGAGTAGCTGCTGTGCGGGATCGCGAGGGAAAGTTGAATAAAAGTAAAATCAGTGAGAGCTGACTTTTGTCGTTTAACGGGTATTACGACCGTGATATGAAAGTCAAGGATTCCGCTTCGTGATACAATCGTGACACCCTCCACTTAATTATCATGTTCTACGAATTGACGGATTTCTCTCGCGTACAATCGACTTCTATCCGTAAATATCGAGTGTGTCGAATGCGTGTGCGGCCGCGGAGAGACGCGTCAACGCGCGAAATTACTATTGATGACGTTGATTATTCCAGGGGAAAGAAGGGACGAGAGAGGAAGGTTTTTTTCGGGATCAAAAACCGATAAAAAGCGCATCGTACACGTCTCTCGCGCGACGAGCCCCGCGGGCCGGTGTCGAAATACGCGTTATGTGATAAATGCGGCGAAACGCATCGCGAGTTGACGTTGGACGTCCATTAGCGAGATTGATGTATATTAGATGTAATGTACTACTCCGCTCCCGTGTGTGTGCGTGTCGTGCCGTAACCGCGAGCGGGTAAAACGTTCGTTGCTCGTTTGGAGGTTTTATGAGGGTTCCCTACCTTTGCCAATTTTACAAGCCGTAGCGCGGTTTGAACACGGGATTTTATCTTTTGCGCGCGCCGCATCTTGATTTAATTAAAGTATTCCACATTTTAATTAAATGACAAAAATACTACGCAGACATTGTAACAATTAATATCACGCGTGTCGCAACAACGCAAATGAGATTTTTTTCTCTCAGTAGTAAAATTCCGTTACGTGCGCGACAAAGTAGCGTAGAAGATGATTACACGTGAAAAAACTTTCTCCGCAAATAACAAATTAAAAAAAATTGCATATCTCAAAACGCAGCTGAAACGCGCGTATCGAACAAGTCACAGACGCGTCTGTTGTTCACTTATCGCCGCCAGAAGAAGAAGAAAACGCACCTGGTGTGTAATGTCTCGAATATATGATTATCTCTGTTTATTCAAAGAACTTGTGTACGCTTCGCGCGTGAAAAGCAAGCGATGTGCTGCGCGATGTGTTCAAAGAGTATCATCGCTTCGTCGCGAAACCGAGATTTAATTTCTCGGTAAAATCTTTTGGCGTCTTAACAATTGTTTCGTTTCTTAACGAGATCTCGTCGAATCATCTCTATTTAATTAGCTCGTTAATGACCGGACCGGACGTAAATCCGCGCCCACGTGATGCAATTACGCCGGGCTTCTCGGTAACAATGAGCTTCTCTCGACAAGGGCGATTATTAAGCCGCCGAATAATCGCCGATAATGTATGTGCCCCGCGGACACGAAGCAGCCGGTAACTAGCCGTGCTGCTTGAACTTTAAGGAGAGAAGTTTGTCTCAATTATTGTCCGGGTGCCACGGCACGCCCACGAAGAGGCGTTCTCTCTCATCTTCGCGACGACGACGACGATGCACTTATCCGGCTTCCTCGGGGCTAAAGAGAACGATGCAAATGGCACGCCATTGTCATTAAGTAGATACATCCTTTAATGGCAACCCCACTTCATCATCCACCGTGCTGCGCTTTGATTGCTCTTGCGTTCACAGTGACGTTATTCGTCGTCTCACGTCACAATGGGTCCCAATCGTCAACGACTGTCTGCTCGACTAGCTTCATTTGCTTGTTTTCTCGCAGCCCCATTTATCCAATCGATTTACCGGGAGCAGACGATACGATAAAGACGTCACAATACATTTCGCACTGCGCGCGCGTTTTGTTAAAACGTTATTACGTCGAACCTTTATTACCCTCTTAAATTAGAGAACAATGAAATAGCTTCTATAATAAATAAAACTAACAATGAAATAGCTCCTAATAAGCTCGTGATAAAACTACAAGAGAAATTCCTTTCGGCTTCGTTGTCGATAACGTCACAAACACACATGAAGACGCGAAGGGCAGATACGAGACAAACGGTCGGATCAAAGTACCGAATAAGACACAAATAAATGTTCCCGAACATTTCAGCTTTATTTTAAGTGTCATCTTCATGAAAAATAACCTAAAATTAAGAAAACAAAAAGTAACGTAAAGTATTGCCATAATACATAAAAACGAAATAAATTAAGCACCAAAGAGAACGCAATAAATAAAACTTTGACCTAGACATTGCTTTGTGTTTGCCTTTCACGCCTTCATGTTTGAAATAGCTTTTACTTAATAAATAAATGTGAAATAAATGTGGACGAGTTTTGACGGTGGCGAGAGAAATATATCAAAATACGTGACCGAAGAGAGAGAGAGAGAGTTTGCTATGAATAATAAAAGTCTCGCAGAAATTTTGCACAATGTTTCTCATAATTCCGTAATGTCTGCGCGTGATGGAAAATAAACGGAAAATAGAGGAATTATGGGCATATGGATTAAAAAGCAACGGTGGCGTATTCATTACATTGTGTCTCGATTAAAAAGAAAGTCCACCGTTTCACCGTGGCAGAGCGATAAATGGCTGTATCCATTACATCAACCGTTCGATATTTCGCTCGAGTTACGAATAACAAAGGCCGCTTAATAAAGAATACATCGCGCGTGATAGACTGGTATGTATAAATAAACGCGAAAATATTTCGTTACCGACAACGTCATTGTTTTTGCATTCGACGAACGCCCGTTTACGGCCCATTAATTCAAGGTGCGAGTTAAATGGGCTCTGTCAAATTAAATTTCAACGCGCGCGTATCCACTTTCGCTCGAAAAAAAAAAAAAAAAAAATGCATTTGTATCGCGCTGCTGCGCACGACTAGAATGCGTATTGCGTGTCGGATAGTTCGACACGTATTCACGCAAAACGTCAACCACGACCCGTCATTGATTTATCTAAACAATTGCAATGCAACGAGAGACAAATTGCAACCGATAAATACCAGATATAATTTGTGTAAAACAAATTTATGTTACAAAAATGATGTAAAATGTGTCGCGTATATTTTTATTTATTGCTGCGACTGCTAGTTTGTAAATCAGGGAAGTATATTAAAAATATCGAAAAAAATAAAAATATATATATATATGGAACAAGATTTCTGTATAATAGAGATGTCAAATAATTTTTTTTTAGACACACAAGAGCGATAATATTCTCCACTGTCATTCGCACCCTCTCAAAAACGTTCGTTGCGCGCGGCGCGATACGATCTCTCTCTCTCTCTCTCTCTCTTGATGCATTCATATAAACACAGACAGGCCGTTAAATAGAATAAACATGGGCATCGCGAATCGACACGTGTCGGCGCGTGGCGTTCGCTTTCCCTTTTTTTTCTCAAAAATGTAAAAATATATCCGCGGATAAGTAAGAGGAATTTATTTCAGCGCGGCATATGTCACCTCGGCAAATTCGACACGGCTGATTTATCGACGAGTCACCGAGCATTTAAACCGTCTATCTGCATTTGGACAAGACGTGCCGAATTGCAGGGGGTCAGCGTGGAAAATATGAAAAATCGGAGAGTCGGCTTTTTTTTCGACGCAAGGGAGAAATGGTCTCGCGTTACGGCGTGATAAGCACCGAAATCTTGATGAATTGCTCAGCTCCCGACGCACCCTCCGGTGCACAACCCGGATACGTCATATTTCGTCGAGAATAAACCGTGGGGTCACTTGTTTCCCTCATTTGCCCGACTACTATCGCAGTCGATATCTCGGAGAGACGATGCGTGACTCTACTCGATGTAACTTTATCGCCGCTAGTCACGATTAAGTGATATCGTAACGAATCCAGGGGACGATCCCGTATGAATGTGATTTCATTAGGAAGTTTAGATAGTCAGAAAATTAATTGCGAGAATTGCCGTGAATTGTGCGGGGAGAATTGTGCGCTTTTATCACAAATATAAGACAAAAGGGACGTTGATGTACTGAAGCAGAAACCACTTCCAGATTGAAGTATATTTCACAAGCGCGCTAGTATTTAACGTAGAGAACAGTCCGGAGAGTATGCGGAGGAAATGCGTTCGAAAGGAGGGAGAAATTGCGCGCATCGCCGCTGCAGCGACGAGATTGAAGTCGCAAGCCGGAATCGCTCGTAGTCGACAAATTTCCCCTTCAGCGCGGAGCGTCGTTCCTGAAACGCGTTTTCGCGGAATTGCTCGGTCGGCGGTTGGCAATCGATTTCCGGACAGAAGAGCCGAGGAGCATTATGTCGAGCCGGGTCCGGCTGAAAGTGGATGCCGGCACAGTTGCATCCCGACGGAGTAATATTATCGGGAAAACTGTTCCATCCGTTCGCGGGAACGAGGTTCCGTCTCTGCCAACGCACTCGCCGATATATCAAAATTACTCGTCGCTGCAGGCACCAAAGAAACTCTTCATCCCCTCGACGCAGTAGGGGTGATCGGGAATAAAACTCCCCTCACGCGCGCGCGCGCACGAATTAAATCTGTATCTGCGAATTAGCAAGACAAGCGCGATGGCGGTAAAATTAGCGTTAGGTTCGAGGAAGGGAGAAAAATCCGTCGCATTGGCAGTGAGAAGAAATTCTCATCCTCTTTTTCCCTCTCTCTTTTTCGTACGTCACGGTGACGTCATTGTTTGCCGAAGAAAGGCGTTCTCGCAGAAAGGCGGACGTATCAAATACTCGCGCAAACATACGATGTGCATCGCACAGAACACAAATGCGCGACATCGATCGCGGGCTTCTGTTTACTCCAGCGATCAGATGTCGCTCCAACGAATTGTTCCCGGGACTGTCCCGCGTGATATGAATTTTCTCGCCACCCTATGATTGCGTCTCCCCTCATCTCCTCGCTGTCCTCTCGCCACTGTTCTGTTATCTGTCGTACTCTCCTCCGATCTCTCTTTCGCCGTTATACCCCTGGGGAGAAGTACTGTTGGTTATATATACAGGGTGAATCGACACACACAAAGTGGGCGGACACGATAGCAATGGAAATGTAGATGTCCGCTGGCGAGAATTCAAAATCGAATTCTTCTTAACAAGAATCTCAAGGGTAATTTATCGGAAAAAAATTGCAAGACTATATTGTATCGAACCGAAATTATATTGTATATTTTATACGCTATAGCGTATTTTCGAATATTTTTATACGGCGGCTGAGAATTCTCACGACGTAAAATTGTATAATATATTTGTGCGACCGTCTTCAAAATAAATATTTTCCTACTCGACTTCATATTGATTGCTTGCCGAGAGGAAATCAAATTTATAAATAACAAAACAAATAACAATTAAAGATGTGATGCTGAAAAGCAAACAAAATCCGCATCTGTTAAAAGAAGATGTCCGAAAAGATACGAACTCTACTACGGCACAAAAAATATTACATTTATTCAATATTAATTTAAATTGGTAAAATTTAACAAAAAAAAATTAAGATTTTGGCTTTAAAAAGAATATCACATTTCAGTAATCCGATATCTATATTTCACTGAACAACACACTCGTGTACCACGAATAACACCAAAGATCGGCGACGGATTTATATCGAGGGTGTGACAAAGCCGGGCCGCAAGTTTCACGCGACCGAAAAATCGCCGATAAACTTTTAACGGGATATGCCGGATTTTTCGTGCTCGGCACGAAAACTATCCGATGAATGATCGACAACGATATCGGATTTCGCAAAAGTGCGTGCGTTGAGGAAATGACCGGTCAGTTGCGGATTTAAACTTTATGATGACACTCTTTGAGGCTAAACTTCCGTTTCGAGTCAAACGAATCGAACGTGGCTGTGAAAATCTGACGAAAACCTGACGTAAAAATTTCATCAGATTCTCGCGAATTTTGTCGAGATTCTGCAATTTAAACGATAAAATAGTCAATTTACAAGATAGAATCCTTAGATATCTAAATTTTAATGACAATTTTTAATATTTTTTGTTATTTTGTCATTCAAGCGGTTTTTAAATATTTTTCCATTTTACGTTCTGTTGCATTTTAAAGTTATACCGCAATACTGTGCGATAAAAAGTTTACATACTGTAACCTATTTACAATTTCCAACAATGTATGTACACACAACAATGTTTAAAAATCATTACCGATGAAAAGATTAAATGAAGCGATGAATTATGGTTGAATTACTAAACGTCTGATAAAATGACCGGAGCGTCGATAGTCGATAATGTTATTGTTATCGTTGAATGTGAATAGCTCACTGTGTGTTCGATACTTTGACCCCCGATGAACACACGACGTTATAATTTATTCAATAATGTAGGCATAAATTTTACGCTAATGAGATGAAAAACATTATTCCATTTTTGTTTTTCGCGTGTCGTCCTCACGCAAGAACACAGTGTCACTCGCATTACAAATATATTTTTAAAAAACCGGAAATATTTTTTTTTACAATACGATCTATCATTAAATCTCATTATAATACGCGAAATTTGATACACCGAGCTATCGTGGAACAGTTTAATATTTCATCTTGTTACACAGTTATATATTTTCACCGGACAGAGAGAGGATTCAAGCGATTTATATTGCATTGGTCCATTTCCAATTCTGATTGCAATGTTGGCGGTAGTCGAATTTGTAAAAGCCTTTACATATTGATAAAAGAGCTTTTCGTTTTTTGCGTGAAAACTTTATACAATAACAACTCTATTATGTGACGTTACAAACAAACACGAAGACTTTATAACAAATATTTGGTCACCACACATATTTTGTCCGCGGAGTAAGTTCTTTATCCCTTTGCACAAAAATCCATATTGCGTAAATCAAAGCTGTCTATCTAGTCGCGCGCGAACAAATAAAACAAATCAGAGATTACACAAAATAAACTTTCTTGAACATCGAAAAACAAAAACGTTTTGTTTTTCAAATACTTTACAAATCGATAACATTAAGAAAACAACAAAATTTACAGCGCGCATGAATAATTGTTTTACATAAAAGTATATTGCACGTTATAATGTTGTTAACAATTACGCAATAACAATGTACAAATTAAGTTTAACTTGGTGAAGTTTTCCGCTGTAAAAAAAAGTGTAAATGCAAAGCTCATTTGCGTAAATTGTCGAGATTTGACCGCGGAGCACGGCGCGGTTTCAATCTTCTGAAAAAAGCTGTAAAAAAAAAAAAAAAGTACACTCTCGCTTCATCGCGCTCGAAGAAAATTAATAACGGCGCTGTCGGATGGAATTTCGCCCGAGCGCACTGCACCACGAAATTCCCGACAGTTTCGAGAGAATTAATTTAATTTAATGAGGATGGAATTAATGATGACGTTCCGAAAATAGCAACGCGCGGCAAAGCTGCGTTGTGGATACGGCATGAATAAACGAGACACGATATAAAGACGAAAATCTTCTAAGAGCAAAGATATTCCAAGCCCAAGAAATCAGTTGAAATATATCATATTTACACAGATATGTAACATATACAATAATATATTGTATAATACTGTAAATATAAATTTATGTATTTGTTTAAATATCAATATTGAATGTCGACGTGAAGGGTCAAATTGAAATAAGTGAACTATCTCCGCAATCTCTGATTCGTCTTTAACAGGATCAGACTCTGCTGCTTTTTTCGATACGCTATGATGGCACAGTGTTTGCACGAGCGCTCCTTTATATATATGTAACGCGATAAAGCAAAACGTTTGACAAAGTTACGAAGCGGCGTGAATGGACTTCGGTACTACCTACGGCGTTTTCGTCCAGTTACCCCATAGAGCCCTTGAATCGCGCAGTTACTCGATTAATGGCACACAGTCCGGAAAATTTCCGCGCGGTTGAGCGCTAAACTGGTAAGATGTAGTTTCGTGGCGAAACCCTCCTTCTCTTGTACAGAAACTCACGAAGTTAGTTTCGACCGGCGGAGAGTCGCATTCGGAATTGCGTTCGTTAAGATACACGAGAACATCAAGGTATCAACGCATCCGTCCGTTTGTCCGTCCGCCTTCCTTTGCATACAGCACTTTCTTGCTTTTCTCGTGTTACATATATACATATATATATAGATATATTCAGGAACGTTTGCATAAAATTTTGCGTGCCATTTCCACGACGAGTGCCGTTATGGCGTATCGGATATCCACGTCGGGCACTCTTATCCACTGAAGAGCACATTCTTATCCGTTATTTGAATTGCTTTCTAAAATGCTCATCTTGCCGCATTCAATTTAATAATCGACTACTGTAAAAAAAAAAAAAAAAAAAAGACTGTACTCATCGGATTTAATATTTTTAAAATTAGTACTGTCTTTAGTTTATATTTTGTTTGTTATAATATTTTTGGGCTTAAAAATAGCTTGGTAAGTTGCTTTTTAAAGCGCTTTCGTTATGATTCTTTTCGATTTAAGTCTGTATATAATTTTGCATCTTTAATACAGTTATTCAAGATGCAAAGTTATAAAGTTATTATTATTATTTGGATTATTGTAAGTAATTTGAAAATTATTAATATATATTTAAAATCTGCGTTATTTGATTCCTAAATAATTTGTGTTTTTTTTTTTTTTATCTTTGGAGTAAATTATTTCCAATTCTTTGTCAAAGAAAAAATATTCGATGTATTTTTCTTAATGATTACATGTGTCTCGAATATTTTCTCTTGACTTCACGTTTCACGGTAAAAGTTTCTCGACGTGCTGAAGAATGTCTGGACTAAAGTTGCGTTCCTGCTTTATCTTCAGTTCCATAGAAACTTACCGTCTTTGGAGACACGTTTGACTTCTTGACGGCGTTAAGAAGGGGAAGACTTCAATCGTGATGGCGATAATCGGCACCGGAATAAAGGTAAGAGGTCTCTCTCTCTCTCTCGTCTCTTGCGAGAGCGAAAAGACAGACGCCGCGAGATTGTAATAACGCCAAGTTAAGATACGTTTACGATGTATTTGCATAATAATATTCCGCATTCTGCGTCCATAAAGAGCGTCGTAAAAGTGTATTGCAGCTAGTCGCGCGTTGGTACCATTAAGGCCCATCTATGTGTATATTCACTGAAATTTATGGTTTATGTTTTATTAATAAAAATGTTTTGCCTCTTTGGGAAAAGCAGTAAATATAACACTAAATTTCCATCTCTGTTCAGAAAATCCAAATTGGAAATTTCCGCAAGAAGATCCTGGAAAAATCTTCTCTATGTTGAATTCAGTTCAGATTTTCTAGTTAGAAATCTCGTTTTCAAAACGTTACGCTTGTGCGACTCCCGCGAGTCTGCACAGATCTTCTGACCTGAATCTAAGATTTCTTTCGGGAAATCGAATTGGATTCTAATTAGATTCCAGATAAATTTCTACGCGGAAAGCTGCGCGAAGATTTATTTATACGGTTTTCGCGAGGAATAGTACACACAGAATTACACGGTTGTGTTTCGCGACACACAGGTCGCGAGATCTGAGAAACGAGGGATTTCGTGTTTTCTATATCTCGGAGACTGTAATCTGGATCCCCCTACGAAATTTATTGTAATTTACTCACAAAGTGAAGCGCGCGCGAACACGAAGTTGTAACTTCGTTTATTCGAATCATTCGATCGCCTCGACACTTCGCTCTTCGAGGAGAAATTCTAAGAGCAACACGAATAACTCGGCTACCGCGAGTACTTGTGTAAGTAAACGGTAATATCACGGAGAAACGAGAGAAAGACTGAAAATCGAAATCCAAGTTTACGCGGGGATTATACCTCGAGACTTACCCGCGGGAATTTAAAGATAAACCAAGTTTCAATTTAACGGAAAGTCCGCCGAGAGATAGTGAGAGAGAGTTTTATTTATGACAGCAAGGAATGCACTCGAGCGATCGCCCGAGTTATCGCTGCGAATATTCCGGCAAACATTGTTTTCGACCTGTGCAATTTTGATGTCGTAATCAAATGCGGCGTGCAATATACATGGGCGTCGGTCGGCTCGCAGGAGAATTACAAAATTTAATGATATTGGTATAAACGTTAAAAAATTTCTACACTGTAAAAAAAGTGTAGGAAAACTACATATGAAAAATACATAAAATATATATAATATATATATAAAAATATAATATCTAAAAATACATATGAAATAAAAGCAATGGGAAACAATTAAAAAGTTGAATAAAGACAGGCCAATAAAAGTTCGAAAACACGGCCGGCTGTGCGTGTCTAGTTTTTTTAAATTATATATTTTGTAATTTGAAAAACATAATAAAAAAACATAATAAAAAACTAAACACGCACAACCAACCGCGAACTCTCGCCAGTCTGTCTTCATTCATTTTTTTTTTTTTTTTTTTAATTTAGAGCCAACATCAATTTGGATTTAAAAAACCAAGTCGATTACTGATATTTCTCAAAATTTTGTCTATTACTCTCTGGTTTTGTAATAGTCTGGCAATATAATTACTACTGAATATTTGGTTTCAAATAATCCACGGCAATGCGGCACGCAATCTTCATATCAGGCAAATAGCGATCTATAAAACAGATCGCATTTAGAGTAAATGTGGTCCTTTGGTTCTTAGCCAACAACACTGTATGTGATGGTCATATTATGCAAACAGAAGTCGCTATCGCACCGCGGTTATAATGACCGCGTTATACGCAGTATGCAATTTTCACGTATTACGGAATTGATTTCCTGTTCTGCCGCTTCCGCACATTTGCGGATAAGCAAGACTGTGTTGTGATAATTAAATTTTGATAAGTAATTGTTAATTACAACGTAAAATTCACGCGCTCATTTCGCACGGTGTGAAATAAATTAAGAGCACAGGATCTTCTCGCGGTGTGTGTGTGTGTGTATGTGTACACGCGCGCGCCGCACGCATGCCGCGGTTGATGCAAAATAGTCTGAGAGACCGGCGCGAAGCGATAATTAATAACACACACCGGCGCGCTGTGTAGGACGATCGTAAATGTCCGGTCGGACGATTTCGTCCCCTCAAACGCGTCGTCGCGCGCCGGAAAGTCGTTGCTTTTAATTTCTTTTTTTCGTCGCGTGCTCTCTCTCTTGCGACGTTGCGGTAATAATAACCGGCCGGTCAATCATCGTTACGCGCATCCTCTCACGCCAATCGCCACCCCGCTGTTCTCGCCGGAACATTCGGAAAGAGAGTCGGAGGCGCTAACGCGTCTCATTGTAGTCGATTCGAAAATTGTGTGATATGAGAAAAAAAAAAAAAAAAAAAAAAAAAAAACCAATATACAAAACGAAGACAAACCTCGGAGCTGTAAAAAAGAAAGCCGCGCACGTACTCGCCGCATTTTTCATGCAAAAATTTGATTATAATACTGCTATAAAATTCTTGCAAAACGCGCGTACAAAGCGCCGGAGGAAAAACTACATTGAACTTGATTAACGATTTATGGACTTTTTCATTTGGCCGCGCTTGTAAAATTTGTTCCGCGTGGTCGCGTGGTATGTACTAACCGATTTGCTTTGCTTGCTTGTCGGGATACATTCGCTTGGCGCGACGCGAGTTACACGGGGCGTTAATTCAAACATATTCGAGAAAATGCTGGAAATTCCTTTTCAAGATAAAAGCCGCTATCGGCGCCGTATATTTTAATCAAATACACAAAACTCGCGCGCGCCAATGCAACGAGAACACACACTGTGGGTGTGTATTACACCGACCGATAAAAAAAATATATATATCGCGCGAGAGATATTGCAAATACTTTTACGCAACGATACGAGTTTTGCTCACTTTTTTTTTCCGCGCGCGCGGTAAAATTTTAGAATTCCGTATAAAAGTGATGTTGCATGTGATTGTATACATGCCGTAAAAATGTCCCTAGGCATTGTTACGCCACGACAACCAAATATCCATTTCGTCATACAAAGACCGCGTAAATCCTCCCTTCCCGCATGATTCACTCTGCACCGGATTTGATTAGGTCATCGCTGACCATTAGCTTGAATCTGCCAATCTTCAAAGCGATATGGCTCGCGGCTATGTTTACGAAATAGACGCCCGTGTACATACATTCGATCCACAACTGCCACGAGAGGAGACGCTTCGAATTAGTCTCGAGGAAACCACGCCCTTACATAAACAGCATAATTGCGTAGGCGTTCGCGCAAGCATAACGCCGGCATCGCTCGGGGATGAGCAAAGAGGAGAGGAGAGGGGGGAAAGAAGTGTGAAAGAAAGAGAGCGAGAGATAGAGGGTCGCTTTTATCACCGTTGTGACAAAACGACTTTACTCGCCGGGGAGAAAGCAACGAAAGAGGAAATTTCCCCGTCATCTCAACGCACGCCTCTTGGCTTTCCCATTCCTTTCCCTTTATTCCCGAATACGTGAAAGTATACGCGCGTTCGCGCGTGTGCGTCTATCTCTCGTGTGTACACGATCTACGATTTCCTCGAGGGGACGCGAATATGAGAACACGTACAACTCGTGTATTGTACGTGCTCGCATATTGTGCGTTGTTGTTCGTCCTGGCGGCGAATTTTAACGGGCTGGTACAAGTGCCGCTGTGAAGCAGCGGCGTTTTGCTAATTGAGAGAGTATCAAAGAAAAGTGCCGCGCGCGCACGCGGTAAGCGAAGAAGATTAATTTTATCACTTTAATCAGTTGTCTCAAGATTAAATCCGGTATTTTTATTTTCAGGTTAAAAAAAAAAAGACTCAGTTTATTTATTGTAAAATAAACTCTCGTCAAACTTGACGAGAATTGATGTATCGTAAAAGCATTATCATCATCATCTGTCATTTTCGCCGCAAACTTCTCTTTACTTTGCGATACAAGTAATATATTGAGAAAGATAAAGATTGATGTGTGTGTGTGTGTAACATAACATAAATGACGTCATCTTTAATTTCTTTGACACCTCTTCGTCACTTCTTTTTCTCATCATTCGCGCAGCACACTTGCTACAACGCACCAAGAAATATATATGGAAGTGGCTGATCGCCCTTGCTGACGCAGGCTCGATCGAAGGGTCTCCCTCTCTCAATGACGCAAACTACCCTCCTATACTCGTAAATCAAAATATCATTTTCGAACTAATTGTCGCTCATGTACGACACGCTCGTAACTTTCTCGAGATACTTAACGAACTCACGTCAATCTTCTTCGTGTTCGCTTCTCATGTAACTGGAAATATTCTCACGCGAAATATTAAATACCTGGTACGTAACATATGTAGCATATGCGTAATTTAATCTATAAAGATATATTTAAAACCCGTGCATATTAAAACAAGAGAAAAAAATTCCAAAAAAATACAAAAGAAATAAAAACTTCTGACCAATGTGTATCTTTTTCGCATCGGTTTTTTACATTTTACAAAGGGGCGAAATTGGGTATTTTACATATGTGCAAATTAAGCGTAGATAATTTTTTGAGTTGAACTCAATTTGAAATATTATGCGTGTTAATTTACATGTTTAGAAAATACATATATTTCCTACATATTCCCAGCGAATTGACTGTCGATTCTCTGCTAAAAGAAAAAAATAAACGTTTGCAAAAATTTAAATTAAATTTAAAGCCTTACAAGTCACAAAAAACCCAAACAAACAAAACAATGGTAAAAATCAAATGAAATAAACCTCATATTTCACGCTTGTATACCAAATAACATTTTTCTGGTATAATATCGAGCGCAAAACGACGGCTGCATTGAGCAGGTTTGCTTTTACAATGTTGTAAAAATAGAATGCAATAATGTCGCACAAACAATCGCGGTCAAGAACAGCGAAAGTCTCGGCGTGCATTTGTTTACGCAAATTCTCTGGATACACGCGAGGCACGAGGATAGAGAGTCGTACAAACGGGTGTGTTCCCATTTCGCGCGCTCGCGGCAATTATCCCCCCGCGTAGAAATGAAACGAAAATAGTATCCCTCGTGATGCTCACGGCCATTCTTCGACCCCCCAGAACCGGCCAAGTATAACAACCGCGTGTGGAAAATTAAATAAAACTTCCAGCGGCAACTTCCATACGCCCACTCATAAATAGCAATCGTCTATACGCGCAGAATATCCAAGCTTTATAATATAATAAAATAATCTAATAATTAAATAAACTGTTTGTGTGAGAATGAAGAGAAAGAAGACATCTTCTGTTCTTTTCGTTACGTGCATTTACATGTATATAGTTACTACGTATACATATATAAAAATAATAGTTCTGTGTATATAAAAACGTTTCTATTTGTATTTAAAACATAGTAATTTATAGTCAAATTATTTGTAACTTTCGTGAAACCTGTCACAGAAAATAACGTTTCAAGAAGTTATTATTTTTATACCACACCGTGTAGAAAATACAAGATCTTAAATAAAAAACTTATATTTAACGAAATGAAATGTAACGCTCTATCTACGTATATAAAACAGCTGTGATTTATAGTCAAATTAATTTTAACTTTCATAAACTCGCAGAAAATGATATTTAAAAAACTTATTATTTTTGACACATCGTAAGAAGAAAATACAAGATTTCAAAATAAAATACTCATATTTAGCGAAATGAAATGTCACACGTTCTATGCATAATATAAAACAGCTTATTGATAGTCAAATTATTTTTAACTGTCGTAAAAAGTCACACAGGAAACATGTCATTTCAAAAAATTATTATTTTTACCACACCGTAAAGAGGAAAATACAAAATTTTAAATAAAATACTTATATTTAGCGAAATGAAATTTCACGCTCTACAGAACCAACATCCAAGGGAGCTTTTACAGAACCCATTTAGCCCCATGGTCAAGGTGGAGCTCTCTCGGTTACTGCTTTAGATATTCTACACACGCAACCCGGAGATCCCGCTGACGCGCGTCGTTCAATCGCAAGGTTTCCCTTGCTCGGGTAAAACCCGCTCTTCTCCTTTCCGTTCTCGCATCTCTCGTTTGCAGCGAACTAAAATATCGCTTTCATCTTTCTGACGGCAAACCACCTCCAAGAAGACCTAAGTGCAACCCTCCGCAACGAAGTTACTAGCGGTTCCCTCTTTAAGCATGTTCGTTTTCCTTGTTCTGTTTTTTTTTTTTTTTTTTTTTTTTTTATCTTTTTTTGCAAGAGAATGATGGTTGCTTTTCGGTAAAGCGCTCTAAAAATTCGCAATAAAACGCGCCACGCGGCAAGCAAGTAGTGAGGGAAGACGCCGGTTGAAACAACCGTTGTTTTAAGAGGAATTTTATGAATCTACAGGTTGTAACGGAACTCGTTCGATTAAAAGCTCTCGCCGCTTCCTCGTAAAGAGGCCGACATAAATATCACTCTCACCTTTTCCAAGGTCGATGCTTGAGCGCTTCAGGTGTACTTTCTGCTCTCGCACGTGTTCCATTAAAGTGTGTGTCTCTCTTTTGCACTACTATATATTTTCTGTTTAACGAGAAAAAGAGTTTTATTACGCGCGTCATGTTCGGCGTTAAAGCGGCGCCATTTTTTATCATGTCGGTCGTTAGGCAAAATCGCGCGCTGATGCCACACGGAAATGGGAAGGAAATTCGGATATTTCAGAGACGAAAGAGAGAGAGAGAGAGAGAAAACTTGTGCGAAGTTTCCTCCTTGCAGAGAATGCGGAAATGGAAATATTTCATGTTGCCTCTTCTCCACCGTTCCCATTTCTGCGCAGCACTTTTGATCAAATAAGAATTTCTGGAAACTTGAACGCCCGGTATTAAGTCTCGCGGTTGCCGCGCTACTTAGACCTTATTATACGGATAGAACTTCTGACCTTACACAGCTTACGAAGCGTTAACGTCGGCGCTAACGACGAGAAGGGAAAGCTCTCTCCGTTAACAATGATGATAAGTTTAGCTTGGTTATAAATAAGCTGTTTTTATACATAGAGAAAGTAAATAAAATATAAATATAAGATATTTTACATTACAATTTCTTATCACACAAACGTCCCGTCTATGATGGACTTTCGCGAAGTAATTGTCAACTTAAACCAGCTAAATTTTTTCTACTTAATAAAATAATATAAATAATCATAAATAAACTCGTGAAAAGATGAATAAAGAAGTTAAGGAGAATATCAAAGTCAATAAGAGCCAATATACAAGATGCTCACGTATGTAAATGTCAGTTTATTCATATATATCAAACATTTCAATACCCTATTATCTTCCTCAGTGATCAACAAAAAAAAAAGTTAAAACATTAATTAAATTAGCAAATAGTTTAAGGTCATTACGAGCCAACATGCTGGATGTACGTGAGTACGTTTAAAAATGTATTTTTAAACGTGCAAATTAATAAACTTGAAAACTCGAATTGATGTTAATTGAAATTTCATTTAAGATGCTTATAAATTTGCATTTCCAATATATAAAGTACCCATTTTATCACGTTATAAAATTTAAAAAAATCCATTCACAATAAAGACACCTTGACCAGGAATCAGACTTTTCGTGCAGTAAATTCATATTGTATATTAATGATTTCAATTTAAATTTTCAAGTGTTTTAATTTGCACATTTAAAAATATATTTCGCACGTACACCCAGCACGTTGGCTCGTATTGACTTTTATAAACTATCTGCTAGTTGTAAATTTTCACGAGCTTAAAATTTGTTGTTATTAATTAACGCGTTGATAACAGCAAATAAAATATGTAAAGTGTAATTCAGTCGTCATTTGGTCAAAGAAGTGACAAAACATTATTTATAAGTGAATAAATTTCACAGCACAAGATTACAGAGAATATTGTCCAAAGAAATATATAGCACGAAATAAAGTTCAGTGTACAAAATTGTTTGAAATTCTTTACACAAGTGTTACATACGCCGACATTCATAGTCTTTCTTTGAAAGACGTGTAGAGAAACATATCTTCCTTACAAATTTAAAGTCGGGATAGCAGTTTGTGTGAGAGATGCCATTTCCTCTTCCTCCCGTACGAACAAGCTGCTGCTTTCCCGTACGAACGCATTACATCTCTGTGTGCTTTATGTGAATAATCATTAACATTTATCATAAATTGTGACACCGTGTAATGTACACTTGCTCCTTTTATCTCTGGCAATATACTGCGGACGGTAATAGCGCTATCTGCCGTGGCCACGTGTGTGTGAAATATATTTGGAAAACGCGCACTTTCACGTGTGTGTAATATAGAAGTCAGATTTTATATAACATAATACTCCTTTCCACGCGCGCTAGAAAATCGTTACGTCTCGCGGAATTTATTCGCAATCTGATTATCACGTTGTCCGTTGCGTTTAATTTATTACTTCTTACTTAATTTTACGGAATTTGAAAACAAAAATCTGACAATCGCGTTACTCCGTTTAATTTTACTGTGAATTCTTATTTGGTCTTACGAAAAACAACCGCGCGCGTATCGATACAATAAATCAAACACAGAAAACAAAAGCTATCAATGTAGACATTCTTCTGATTCAGAAATGATCTGAAAATAGATATGTACATAATTCTCGCGTGTCATGGGAAAAAAGGGGGATGCTTCGACGATACCCTAATACTAGCGGATTCGCAGTATCGGATCTGTCCCTATGTATCAGGATTACTAACAAGTCGGGTGCGAGGATGAGCCGCGGGAGTCGTTGTTTTCGGGAACGTAATCGAGATTCATGGCCATTGCGAGGGCGATCGGTCAGAATTATTACCCAGAAAAGACTTGAGAAGGAAGAGGCGCGCGTAAAGCGGCGCGTTGTTCCTCGATCTCTATAATATCCTTTTTTACGCTCCGCTTCTCGCCGGTTGATCATCATAACGCGTCTCCTTTGTCCCGCGTCGCGGCAAAGCGTCTAAGGTAATTAAGGCGACCCCCTTCCTCTCGTACGCGACGGCGGGAGAGTCAAAGTCGATCGTCGGGGTTAACGAGGGGTTACGTCACGGTGGCGAGCCTCGGTACCGGATCTTTGCGAGCCAAGGTAAACTCGACCGGGTAATTCGGATCGACTTCGGTCGGTATAAACGGCGACGGTTACTGCGGTCGCCGAGGCCAGAGAGAAGAGAGGTCGGAGAAGCTTTCTGCCCGTTTAAAATACCGCGGTTATCTGGCCTCACCGATTCCACTGTTATATCCGGATTAAGCCGATCCGGAACTCAGTATCTACAGACTATCTACTCCGATCTGCATATATCGACCGCAAACATGCATTCTCGGATGAATTCTGAATACGCGTGTACTTTCGCCAAAATCCGCGGCCGCCAACGTTTGCCCGAAAATATATTTGCAGTTATTTAAATATTTACCGAAGAATAAATTTTCAAACGAGCGAGTAAATAATGTTGCTCGGTAAAAAAAAAAATTAACATTTAATAAATTTGCACTTTTAAATTAAAATCTGCCAAACGGTAGTTATAATCTTATGCATGTTTGTTTAAAACTTGTGTTACTTCTTTCCGATTGTTAAAAATTATTCTTATCGCACACACAGAACAAAGAGAACGTCTTTCTTAACGCGATTAATACGAGAGAGACAAGATCTCTGAATCATCCGCGATGCAGTCCCTTTAATTTGAAACACGAAGCTCCGACGGAGAGGATTAGATTGAACTTTGACCACCGACCTTTAATTTCCTCTTAGACTTCTTAATTGCATCCTCGGCCGCGTAACGTGCATTTAGCTCAATGGAATTGAGCTATGAAAGCGGACCCGACCGGAGGGATCTCTCGTTCGAGGGGAAATCGCAAAAAAAAAAAAAAAAAAAAAAAAAAAAGAACCGACGGCCGCATTAGCGATTCATGAAAGTCAAACATTACCGTCCAATCGACGTCTATGTTTAATCTATCCAATCTGTTCGCGTTAACCCCTTATGTGACCTCTAAAGCGACCTGGCCGTTCATCATGGGAAATGATAAATTCTACGTACTCGTAAAATTTAATAAAAACACAAAAATTAATTTTAAATAAATAAACGAAGAGTATTAAAAACATTTTCGAATAAAAAACAGATACTATGTACACGACAAATAAAATTTTCATATGTCAAGAGATTCACAATATGACAAAAACTAAAATAAAGAAATAAAAAGCTGTGAAATAAAAATTCGAAATTTATACGTACGATATAGGAAGTCGATAGAAGCTTAAAGTGTCGAACGTCGCGCAAAGAAATTTCGAGGAGAAATGTCGGAGTGAAATGGCGGAGACATAATCGAAATCCGGCGAAACGTCGTCGTGCGTAGGGTTTGCGACGCCAATGAGGCAATTTCGATGCGACGTATCAAAGCCGAGAAAATAGAAGATATCGAGAGACGTGGCTGATTTTCCCCGTTGACATAAAACAAATCGATCCGCGTGCTGATCAAAGGTTGACAGCGTCGGCGGCGACAAAATTTCTCCCTTGTGGCACAGCCAAGCTTCAATTAAAAAAAATTAGCCGCACCTCCGGGTCAGGTGAAAGAGAGAAAGAAAGAGAGAGAGAAGTACGCGAAGATCGCTGCCAAGGGCGCTTTAATTTAAAACCGACAGTTGTATACATCCGCACCCTATCTGCCGCGTTCTCGGCGCAGAACGCTAATCCAATTCGTGCCGCCTTTAATCCTTCGACGCGCTCGCACGCGGGTGGTTCTCCGAGTTTTCAGATTGAATTTTCAAGGTAACCGCAAATCCCGACTTGTTTCTCCCTTTCTTTCGCCAATATGGATTCGCCTGGAACAGTAACACTCGTTGCTTACCAGGCGGAAACACGTAGACGGCAGAGCAAATAAATCTCGATGCGTGCCGTAAGGTGTTTTGCACGTTCGCGCGCTCCATGTGTGTGTATACCCAAGAGATTTAGAGAGATATGTAAATTACCAAAGTTACTGAGCTTTAGTTGAAACAACAGCGTTTGGCAGAAACAACAAGCGAGATTCCAAGTTTATAACATCGCGCGGCAAAAATATAACGGAGAAACAACTTTCCAAACACAGTAATAATGTCTTTCTTGGCACGTACATAACGCAAAACTATAAAGAACACAGTAGTAATAGAAACGTGCACACACATTAAGCTAATAATTGAGAAGGATTACAAACACGTTACCGTTATTACTGCTCGTCAATATGTCATTACGACAATTTAATTGACGGCATTCAATTACTTTGGCTCATGTAGGTCGCGCTCTATTCGTGTGACAGAAAAGTGGGAGTGGCTAACGCGCGTTAATCGCACACGCGAATAATTTCCAATACCTACACACGAAGCTCCGGTAACCTACATTTTCTAGTATTCCTCTTGCTGCATGAATTTTTTTTTTTTCTTTCTCGACAACAAAAGCGGATTTTAATCCGACTTAATCCATCACGTGCAAATTATCCCCTTTCTTTTAACTCGGGCAAACTTTTATACGCGCGGCGAGCTTATACAGCCCAAATGTTGAATTTTTAATCTTTCATTTTCAGATTCTCTTTTCTCGGACCCATTCGTCATGCAATATGGAACCGAATTTAACCTGAAATCTGCCTATCAAATTAGCGGTTTGTTCCAAAAATTCAACCAAGTGTAAACTTTGTGATATAAATTAAATATAAATTATTATTTTAAAATAATTGGCAATTAGATATAAGAACTGTTAATTACCGCACTTAAATTAATTAATAAAAGAATAAGATATTCCAACTTCTTGACATTTCCTAGTTTTCGAATCAATTATCTCTAGTTTGTGTTATTAAATGTTGTTTAATTTATGTGACTGTGTTACGTAACACAATAGAATTGTGCTCGCACACATTCGCGCGACGAATGCTAACAAGCACGATATGCACTCAAAATGCGTCACCCTGAGGGAACCCGGTGTGATACATACGTTTCCGCGCTTAATTTGTAACGCGATCCTGACGCGAGGCGAAACACGACTTTCGCAGAAACACATTACGCGCCAAGCTGCGCCGTGAATTTTGCGAAATGTCCAACTCTAGTTGACTTGAGAGAGCGTACACGGTGTCTCGCCCGACACCTTGTCACACAAGTTCGAGGGAGATTCAATCTCCGCAGTAATTCGAAACTAATGTCGTATCATATATGAGCGTACATTCGACCATTATGCAATTGCGAGGATTACTAAATACTATTGTGTTAACACGAGCGCGCATTTAGATAATTATCCACTTGTGCGCAAATGCTAAACGTTATTTTGTAATAACATGAGCGCATTATAATTATGTAATTACGCGAAATGCTGAACAAAGGGACTTGATATTTTTCTAACATTTTATCAAGTTACATGTTCCGTTTTGTTAACATATTGCGGATCAAAATTTTATTGCTATTAGGTACAATCGAATGGCAAGCTATTTCTTTTTGCGTCACATTTTTATTGCATCAAATCATTGTCAAGTTAAAATAAAAAAATGCGAGATATCTCATCATCCGTCCGCAGTGTGTTAAGAGAACGTCGTCGTTTGTTATTTATCATTCGTAATCGCGGTCTTTGTTTTTGTAAGATGTATTATTTAAGTCTTCGCGTTCTTAACTACATCGGTAAATTCATGAAACATCCCCTTTCGCAAAGGAGTTCTTTCACTACGGAAAAACGCAAGCCACACGACGATCTGCCGTCGGTTCCGGTGAAGACACTACAGAAATAAGAGTGGAAACACAATATAGGCGCTTTGTGTGGCCGAGTCCACTCAGACCGGCGCTTCCTTTGCACCCTCTTGCTCTCAAGCTTTTCTTATAACCATGGCGCTTCTCTCTCTTTCTCTCTTGATATCGCTGCCAACAATGACACTATAGAAAAACCGCGAGGGATAATATGGGCAGCACGCACGAGGCCGTTCGACGAAATCGATTTCACTTCTGGGTCTACATCGCAAAACGTTCTCTCCCTTCCGATATCCTCTCCCCTTCTCGGATACGTGCCCCCTCGCGAGCCACATCACCTTTGATTCAGCGAAATTCGAGACGTCTTCCCGCGCCACTCCACCATTGTTTCACGTGGGAAGAGAAGCGAGACAAGGGGAGCGAAGGCGGGAGTTTATCGAGAAATTCGAAACGCCTCTCCTACGGCGTCCTCTTCCTCTTTTCCACGCTCATCCTCTACTACCTTCCTCTATCCCCGTACACATTCCCCTCTTGCCGAGGTCTGTAACGGGGGATCCACCGATATCGAATTTCGGTCGATGCATTTGACAGAACTTTTTTTTTTTTTTTTTCACGTCAAGCGAACAACTCGTACAAGTTCTTTCTTGCTCCACGCGTCGATCACATTGGAAAATGTCACTTTATTCAATTTCTCGATACGATAAGAAAAATCGTTCATTTTTCTCTTGCGTCGAAATTTACACAAAACAAAATATTAAAAATTCAAATGGCGTTGCGATCAACCGGAAAAAGAGAAAACAGCCGGATGTAAACTCAGGCGACCGCATTTAGGCGGCAGATGCGGTGGCAAAAGCGAGATCACGTGGCACTGAGTAGCCGATTCGCATGCTATTGTAAGATGGTGCACCTGAGACTCTGGCAGCGAATTGCGCGCACGTCGTTCCCCGTGTAAAACGGAGAGGTGGTTTCGGGGATGCTTCAGGTGTGTGTCACGATGAATCGTTTTTGGAAATCGCTTTGGACGAGCGAACATGCGAGCGTTGTCGGCGAGAACGCTGCGAGTAAAGCGATTAAACGACGATCGTGCACGCCGTGTAAATACATACATCCTATACGGTATACACGACGTACTCATGTGTATACTTCGCCTATAGTTATATACCGTATCGCACGTAGTTGCAGCCTGCGTAATGCGCAAGCTGCGTATTACCGGAGTTATTGGTTAGACAGACGATCGATATTGAAGTGTTTTATCCTCGATAACGAACGTGAAGTTTTGCGGAAAATTAAATTGAAGCAAAAATAAGAAAAAAAAAAATATCTCAAGATTTACAGCGTCTCGAGATTTTGTTATTTACGAAATTAATACGTTTATACAAACGATAAGAAATGAGCAACTACTTTTGAGAATAACGCGAACGATAACACATTTATATTCCGAACAAATAATATCTGACGATGGTGAACAATAAAAAGTGAAATAAATCGGTCTGAAAAGTCCTTGAACGTCTGCCAGCGCGTTCCGTAAAGATCTCTGTGATCAAAAGACACTTCAAACATTGACAGCTGCGACGATAACGGCGGCACAGATGAAACCGTTTAAAAGCGTTTAAAATAAAACCAAACTGTGTAATATTATATATTGAACGTTTTTTTATTTTTGCTTTTTATATTTTATATTTTGCCGTTTTATATTTTGTTCTATTTTATATGTGTATTTTTTTTATTTGTATTTTTATATATGTTATATTTTTTTTATGAACTGAAAGTCCGAATATAAGGTCAAAACGTTCGAAACGTTCAAGAACAAACAATAAAAGTTTTAGCTCAGCAGCTTTAGTAATTGTTTTACATCACGAGTCATTTGTTTTTAACCGTGCGCCGAAGACAAAATGTCTAACAAAGCCAATTCAGTGCTCTTGGGAGCAATTTTTGACTATAAAAAATATTATATTGCTTGAACATTTTCCATATTCGCCAGATTTGACTTGACTTTTCTTTGTTTCTCTAAGTAAAATTTGTGCTCAATGGAAGATGGTTTAAATCAGTTTCCAAAGTTAAGAAAAAACACCGAAAGCTGAACAAAAAACGATTCGCACTATTTTGAACATTGAAAACTACAAATGCAGCAATATGTTGTTAGTGCGCGCGTACGCGCACAAAAAAATGTGAATAAAACTTAAAATATTTAAATAAAAAAATGTTATAGGTGTCAAGTCTCTCTCGTTATTTAATAGCCACAATTTTCATATGTTTATATTATTTGTTTGTATTGTTTCACAACGAGCTTGATATTTATTTGTAATTGTTTCATTGGCCTTATCCGCCTTCTTCTCTGTTTGACTTATAACTCCTTTAAACAACATTTATGTTTTTTAATTTTTCATATTTTTGCTGATAAAAAGATCCAATTACATAATCAAAAAATATTTAGTTTTAAAACAAATAATAAATATTGCCTCAACATCCTATCAACGATTGTTCGATAGGTCTGTTTTATATGTTTGTATTATGTAAAAAATATATTGAAATATGTGTTACCGTAACAAGCCATAAAATCTTCCAGGAAGAAGACCTAACGACTTACCTGTAACAAAAAAATGAAATTTATTAGAATATTATCAAATTCTTTTTTTTTTTTTCATATTTATACATCAGCAAAAGTTGTTCGTGAGATTTTTAAACTTGATCTTTCCACGAAACTCTCGCAATCTGCAAGAACCGCCCAGCTTCGTGTATAAATAGATTATATCGTATCGATCGATCAAGAATCTTGTTTACGTCTTTCGTGGGAGATCACGCTCGATTGCAACTTTGTCGCAAACATCCTGAACGCGGAAAGGGGTTAACGTTCGCGACGACCTCCAAGAAATTTTATGGAAAAAAACACGCGAGATGAATTGCATCGAACGAAGAGAGTGTACAGTTTCCGTCAAAGCAAACGACGAATAATCTCTGAGAACGCTTCGAGGCGACGACAAGTGGTCGATGTTGCGCGCTGATAGGAAGATGTTGCGGTAAAGCAAAGTGCTTTTGGGACCAAGGACGGCTATTTTTAACACTCTGGAATACTACGAGAGTGAGAACGAATCTGGATTTGCTCCGGATGTCTTATGGAACGACCGATGGTGTGCGCGCGCGTATATTTAGCTCAACTTTACAGCTGCGAACGCGCGTACACTACATAGTTTCGAAATCTGATATTATATACAGTGTCTTTGCAAACAATGCCAGTGTATATTTTCCCTTCGTAATCGAAAACCGACTTGTATTTCTTCTCAACCGTAATATATAATCTATTTCTGACATAATGCGCAATTGCGTTACGACGCTTGTCCTATCTTTCTCGAGAAACATAAAGGGGGAGCCAAGATCCCTTCCTAGAAATGCGAACCGTAAGAGGCCTTCGCGAAACGATATCCCTGCGTTCTTTACGACGAGGGGGGGGGGATGTTGTCCTCTTAAGACCTCGCGTTGCAGGAAGGAAGAAAGAACGGACGGAAGGAAAGGTAAAACGACCGGGCGGCCAACCCAAAGGACACACAGCATATCACGAAGGACTGTCGTCGTGTGCCTTCTTTCTGCGACGCGGAGGTATTGATCCTGTTTGCTACGCGGCTTTAGTATTCGGCGCGCAAACTTTCGCGAAAACGTGTCCCGCATGCCCGCGGCGCCCCATAATTGTAGATTCAAAGGATATAATTCGAAAGAGAGACAGACAGTGACGAAGGGGGATGGAACACGAGGGAAGAGGGAAAAGGGAAGAAGAAAGGACAGGTACCAATAACGCGGAGCCCCA